>CACRXK020004251.1:4200-27698 GCA_902702795.2 Paramuricea clavata
GGGGGGGGGGGGGGGGGGGGGGGGGGGGTGAATAGGTTTTCGGATCGTCGAATTTCAGTATTTAGCGGATTTAAATTTAGGAAAGACCATTGTCGGATCGCGGATTTTGCTTCAAATTTGGGCGGATCGGCGGATTTGTATACCCCTATTCACCTTCCCTCCTGAGATATTGCGTGTCGTGTGAGAACGTCGTCCGGAGCCAACGTGTTGACAAGTTTTGAATGTGCTAGATAAATTTATTAATGGCTGAATAAATTGTGTTAAATTAAGGCGGTTTTCCAGTCCTCGCACGAAGCTCCTCGCTGCGAGTGCTTGCATCTACTATTGTTCCCAGTAAACTGCGAAAGGACGGTTTTTTAGGCGCTTTGTCAGTGACAGTTTTGTCAATTACGAAGGACATATTTGTGTACCACGCGATCACAATTCGTTGCAAGCGGCGTGTGAAAAACGGCATGTAGTAAAACATGGACTGGACTCATTAGTAAAACATGGACTGGACCCAATTAGTAAAACATGGACTCTATTAGTAAAACATGGACTCTATTAGTAAAACATGGACTCTATTAGTAAAACATGGGCTCGATTAGTAAAACATGGACTCGATTAGTAAAACATGGACTCGATTAGTAAAACATGGACTCTATTAGTAAAACATGGACTCTATTAGTAAAACATGGACTCTATTAGTAAAACATGGGCTCGATTAGTAAAACATGGTGGACTCGATTAGTAAAACATGGACTCGATTAGTAAAACATTCCTAAATGTAGCTCCTTGTCTGTTTTTTTTGTAAATTGTAATTTTAATAACATCAACTTTAGTGTACAAGAGATCTCATCGATATTTAACGTAAAGTTTCAAGAAGCATCGACCATTGTAAGTAAATGTGGAATAAATACCAAATTATTTACCGACAGCTAGGTATTATGCTATATATAGATATAGATGATTTCTTGATTTTTATGTAAACTGAAACCCTGACCTTTGCTATTTAACACGTCCACATCAGGGCCGTAGCGAAGGGGGGTATTTGGGGGGTGGGGTTAACCCCCCCCCCCCAACTTTTTTAGAATTAACATATTCGGAAAATCAGGTTGGTCATTCGGAAAATTACGGCAGAAATAGTATAACAAAATTTTAGTTGTTTAATTAAACATAGAAAATATTATAAAATTGTATTGTCAGTATCATAAACTGATTTACAAAATCACGGCATGTACATGGATAACATTTAACAAATCGTAGATCGGTAAATGTTTTTCGGTTTATTACTTCCCAGGGCCGTAGCAAGGGGGGGGGGGGAGGGGGCAGCCCTCAATATATCTCTAAAATACTGACAATTGATTAATTTCAAGTGGCTACATTACCATGACAAACCGCAAAGAATCATATTACCCATATACGCCTTCGCCCATTTAGTTCTTCTAAATTGTAAGCAAATTAATTGTAAATTTCGACGTGCTAAAACTCTGTTTTCTGACCATCAGAATTCTGTCAAAACTTCCCCTAAAGTCCACGAAATGGCATTTCAGAGACTCTAAATTTAAAAATTTCCTTGGGCCTTCGGCCCTTGCCACCCCCTTATCAAAAAGAACTTCCTACGGAACTGCACGCTTCTCTAATATGTATGTGCGTAAAATATGAGTATTTTTGTTTGTAAATTGCGTTTTCATTTTCCGGATAGCAAACACCTTCGTGGCTTTGTATGCCATGAAATATTCGGAAATTTCTAACGTAATTTGGACGTGGTTGCGTTGTGTACACTATATTCTTTATAAATATATACTCGATAAAAAGATTCTCCGACAATCGGCATGTTTCCTGCAATACTAATTTACGAATTTTGGATTGATAGTGTCAGACATTATAATTCTGACCACCGGCGACCGTTTGTCAATAGTTAAATATGAAGCATTTACATATTTGTTTGCGTGCGAACAACGGCCGATAAATAGATCTGGGGTTGGTTGTATAAATTAAACAAATCTATGAACTATTGACTACAAGCAAACTAAACTTTTCTTTTCTGTCTAAACATAATAACAATGCATAAAACTACTCATTTAGTTGATAAAAATTAAGTTCAAGTACTTACAATACAGTATGTATATTGAGAAGGAATGTTTTTAATTTTTTGCCTATACACCCTTTAAGCCAAACGCCTTTGATACAACCGACCCCTATTCAATTTCGTGTTAGGTTTGTAAGGTGGGGGGGGGGGAGATGGGGTCATCAGGGAAACGTACATAATTAGGAAGTTCGTGGAATAAATCGATACGCGACACTTTCAAAAATATCTTGCCCCTCAGACTCAAGAGGGGTCTCAAGAAATACGGCAGCTTAAAATATAACACAATGAAAAATTGTTTAAATGTTTCAGGAAAAAATTGGTCTGAATCATTCAGTGGAATAGCACATCATGCCTACCAAGAGTCCATGTTTTACTAAGGGGCCGATCATTTAACTTTTGAGGGGGGAGGGGGGGATTTTGAAAAAAAATTCCTGCAAGGCTATTCTGAACAACAACAAAAATACCTGCACTAACAAACTGGGGAAAAATATCCTGCCCCAGTATTTGGTGCAGGGATCGATTTGACCAGTCCGAGAAGATCAGCTGGTTTGATTTTCAGGGACTAGTGTAAGGTTAATTTCTTGTTGGAAAACTCCTCAAAATGCTGGAAATAGCTTATCTGAGCTTCAAAAAATCCAAAATTTTCTGGGGGGCATGCCACCAGACCCCTCTAGAGGCTCGCGCCTTCGGTGGTCGACTCAGTTGTCTCAGAGTCCTAGTTAAGCATGGCCTGAGCTGCTGCCCTATGACGTATACTTATTAGTTAAACCATGCATATATATGCTGTAGGTAGCTGCAGTGATACAAACAGGGCTGTAGCGAGGAGGGGGTATTGTGGGGGGGGGGTGGTTAACCCCCAACTTTTTTAGAATCAACATAATCAGAAAATCGGGTTGGCCATTCGGAAAATTATGGCAATAATAGCAGAACAAAATTTTAGTTGTTAAACAGAGAAAATATTATAAAATTGTATTGTCACTATAAATTGTAGGCAAATTGTAAATTTCGACATACTAAAACGTTTTTTTCTGACCATCAGCATTCTGTCAAAACTTCCCCAAAGTCCAGCAAATGGCATTTCAAAGACATTTCTATGAAATGGCATTTCGAAATTTAAAAATTTCCTCGGTCCTCCGGCCCTCGCTTTCTGCCCCCAATAAACAAAAGCTCCCTACCGCACTGCTTCTGTAATATGTCTGTGCGTAAAATATGCGTATTTTTGTTTGTAAATTGCGTCTAATGCGTAAAATGCTAGCTACGGCCCTGGATAGACTTGCCGACTGGAACTTCTGCAGGTCCCCCTCTAATTATGTCCTCCCCAGTTACACATCCTTAAAAAAGGCCCTGAACCAAATGTTATACCTCATAGCAATATGTATTATTAAGAGCAATGCCTGAAGCGGAAAACTCAACGTTAACTATAATTAAAGAATCTAAATAGTATAAGCTATTGAAAAAAAAATGCTGCGAAAGAAAGTGTGGCAAAATAAATCGTACATGGGATAAAAAAAAATCATGCACATAACGATCCCAGAAAAAAAATTCCCTGCCAGCAGTAAATCACCCCCCCCCCCTCCTCAAAAGTTAAATGGTCGGCCCATAATCGGGTCCAGTCCATGTTTTACTAATTGGTCCAGTCCATGTTTTACTGCATGCCCTCTTGTACACTAAAGTTCATGTTATTAAAATTACAATTTACAAAAAAACAGACAAGGAACTACATTTAGGAATGTTTTACTAATCGAGTCCATGTTTTACTAATCGAGTCCATGTTTTACTAATCGAGTCCATGTTTTACTAATCGAGTCCATGTTTTACTAATCGAGTCCATGTTTTACTAATCGAGTCCATGTTTTACTAATAGAGTCCATGTTTTTTTAATAGAGTCCATGTTTTACTAATAGAGTCCATGTTTTACTAACAGAGTCCATGTTTTACTAATAGAGTCCATGTTTTACTAATCGGGTCCAGTCCATGTTTTACTAATGAGTCCAGTCCATGTTTTACTACATGCACTGCGAACAGGCTATGATGTTTACAATATCCAATCAGAACACGTAGTCTATCGAACCTATAGTCAGCAGCCAATCAACTCTTTGCTTCCATTTTTGAAAGTTATGTGTGGAATGTGAACCCAAAAACTACGCCAATTTCACCCTCTGGGTTCCAGGGTAACAAAACTGTCACTGGCAAAGCGCCTAAAAAACAGTCGTTTCGCAGTTTACTGGGAACAATAGTAATTAAAATTAAATGTTAGCATTGTAGCACTGGATTACATTTGGGAGACTGTAAAATTGCAGTAATTGTGCCACAGTTTATAAGGTTAAATTTCTTGTTGGAATACTTCTCAAAATGCTGGAAATAGCTTATCTGAGATTCAGGAAATCCAAAATTTTCTGGGGGGATACCCCCAGACCCCTCTAGATGGCTCGCACCTTCGGTGCTCGACTCGGTTGTCTCAGAATCCTAGTAACGGGCCTGATCTGCTGCCCTATGACGTATACTTATTAGTTACCATGCATATATAAATGCTGTTAGCTGCAGTGATACAAACTTGCCGACTGGAGCTTCTCCAGGTCCCCCGAAATATGCCCCAGTTACACATCCTTAAAATAGGCCCTGGCCTTAGGCCTGTTTAGGGGCTGTGACGAGATGAGAGGCAGGATAATTTTTACGTATTGAAATAAGTCGCGGTTCGGTTCATGATTCGGTAAAACTAATTATTTAGTTTCTACTGACAGATTACAGCACAATCGCAAACGAGAAGTTGTTCGAGCAGCAACAAGCTTGAACTACGATATGTTCTGGCTCACATTTCGGTCTATTAAACCGGCGTTTGAACTTTCGTTTAAACTAATTTGAACGCAATCTCGTACCCAGAGCAATGCCTGTACGCGGGCTAGGATGGCATTGGCTCTGGGGAAATTGAAAACCGGAACCCCTAAATTCTGGGGTTCCGGTTGCTGTGAGCATGCTCAAAAGCCCCACCGCTTAAACACGGGGAGTGCAGACTGCAGACTCCAGCGTAATATTTATGTTTGGAAATCATATAATTTCATGGTACAATAATACAGTTTTCTGACATTGAAATGATTGAATACGTCGGGCTTGAATCAGAAAAGGTATGGTTTAAAATTTATGAAATTTTTTATTTATACTGGCTATATTCACCACATATCAGTTTGTTTATATAAAGTCTTATTATTTTTATAAGTTTTTCAAGAATTTGAGATACTGAACTTAATATAATAATTTATTAAAAACTGTTTTAAAATAAATAAACTTTTAAACTGGAAAACTATGATGAACGTTTAAACCAATCACAACACAGGAAAAATTCAATTTCCCCAGAGCCAATGCCATCCTAGCCCGCGTACAGGCATTGCTCTGGGTACGAGATTGATTTGAACGCAGACCACAGTTTCCATTCTTTTGTAATTAGCTGAATTCATATTAGAGGACGCATATCCGTCTGAGAGGGGAAACTCGTCTTAAATTCATATCGCAGGAATAAATCAAGATGGGTTTCTGCTCGTAACGTTGAAAAGTGACTGGGATGGAGGGTCTCCTATTTTTTCGGGTTTATCCGTCCAATGATTTTCGTTTCATATTCATATCGTTTCATATTCATGCCAGGGCGTAGGAAGCATAAAAAAGTTGGAAAAGGGCACCTAAAAAATTTCCCGGAAACGTTGGCGACGGAGAAAGGAAAGGAAAGGAAAAATAAATGCAATCAATCGAACAACATTTTTCACGAAGGCAAAGGGCATTTTGCCACTCGAGAGAGGGCACTTTTTGTGTCTTCTGAAAACTTGGGGAGCTTTGCCCCCCTCCCTGGTCAAGGGAATATTGCCTATCCAGTGAAGTTAACTAAAATATCAAATTATTTACTTGTAAATCTACATTTTGTCTCGTTTTGTACCCCCAACGAAAGCGGAATTCCACGAGGGGCGGTGTTCTCCGGAATTTGAAAAAACAACCGTGAACCAGGAAACAACTTCGTGAGCCATTGTGTGAGCGTGCCAAACTTCGGGGGCCAGTTGTTCAAAGCTGGATTAGGCCCCCTTTACACGAGCCCGGGTTGACTATCAACCCGGGTTGGCTTGCCAGCCCGGGTCAACTCGTCTACGAATAAATCTCTATTAGCGTTTACACGATAGCCGGGTCAACCGTTCACACCTCGCCAACCCGGGGCACCCTTCTCGAGACCCGGGTCGACCTGGGTTGGCGAGGTGTGAACGCGTGAAAAGTTTACTCATTTCTTCATGTAAAGCCGGGTTGGCTTGACCCGGGATCATGTAAAGTGCGGTAAATTCCTGATTGTGAACTTTGCACCTAGCGTCATATCGCATTTCAACATTTTGCGTGCGTATTTTCTCCGTCTCTGTTTGGTACAAGCATATAAAATCATACAGTATGACGAGTAAAAACTGTCAAAATGCACAGAAAAAATGCACAACTGTCAAAATGCAAAAGAAAAAATGCACAACCCGCGTTTCAGTGGTGGTCTGAAATTATTGATCACCTAATCCTTTGACTTTGTCTGAAGGATTATAAGGCGGAGATGAATTATAAAAATGTAGATTTCAACGCCAAAAATACACTCTGCTCCAGTCTGTTGCTCGGAATATTATCCGGGTTGAGAATTGCTGACCCGGGTTGGCAAAATTGTCGTCAACCCGGGTTCATGTAAACAGAATAAAAAAATAACCACCTGTGGCGTGCTGACCCGGGTTGAAAATCAACCCGGGCTCGTGTAAAGGGGGCCTTAGCTTACAGGTAAACTACGTGAAGCGTTCCTCTTTTGACTTTCTAACTCGTTGGGAATTTTCCTCATTAGCTTTGCAAATTTGAAAAACTCTTTGCAAATCTCTAGAGGGAATTTGCAATATTCCATTCGGCTGTTGCAATATTCCAATGCAAAAAACTTCATTTTAAATTTTCCTAACTTCCTGTTTTAATTTCCTGACTTCCTGTTCTTTTCTGAGCGTTGTCATTGGTGGATTATTTTTGTTAGCCAATTGCAACGCGCAGAACAGAACAGGAAGTTAGGAACTTGTAACAGGAACTGAGGAAAATTTAATTGGCTTTTATCAACATTGCAATCCCCTCAAGGGATTTGTAAGGGAGTTTATTAAATTGCAAAGGTAATGAGGAAAATTGTAATCAATTTAGAAACTCAAAAGAGGAACGCTTGACGTCGTTTACCTGTAACTCTAGGTTAACTTAAAATTCAAAGCAAACTCCTTGACAGCTTGTCTATAAATTTGGAAATGTTTCTGCAGAAATTTTGTCTGGATCGATAGCAGTTTACTTCTCTGAAGTTTTGAAATAAACAGATGTGTAGAAATACACAAACTAAAACAGCAGGTTAAATTTTAACCCAGCGTTAGCACTAACCCACTTTTGAACAACCGGCCCCGGATCAACGAATTATCCAATATTTTTTGAAGCCATGGTTTACTCAGTTTAACAAATATTGATTTTTTAATCTATGCTGTACGAGTGTTCCTTTTATCACAATGCCAATGGAACTATTGTTGGCATTTTATGCGAATTCTTGGTATTGCCATTGGCAAAAATGCTTATTTAAATTAGAACCATTGATAGCTCAGTTAATATGGCATGAAAATCGTATCAAGTGTTACACGTCAAAATTTAAAGGGGCAGTGTCACGGCGCTGATTGTCATGCTACATGATTGGAAAAGATGCAGCAGCCTTCAATTTTTAAAACAAAGCAAGGATATCCTGCATAACGAAGGGATTATAAATAGTATATCGTATTTCACTCCTAACTTCATTAATTGTTGGCAGACAGTTTTTCAAGTTTGCGCATATTTTGGATGCGTAGTAGAACCGTGTCACTGCCCCTTTAAGTTTGGCTGTTAGCCCATTCTGGACAGATAAAACTTATTGGAGTGCAACAGCTGTTTCTAGTTCGTAACCTCTATAACATTTAAAGTATGAAATTTTTCGCAATGGCAATGTGGTTACCATTGTGCTTACTCAATACGCTACGTTGCCATTGGATACAGGTTTGTGTGTCACCAACGCAAAATTGCAAATATGTGATCAGTATCATGATGGAGTATCGCATATTTTCATTGCCTTAAGTCTTTGGTTCTCGCTCGTAAAACCTTTCTTTTTTCCCCTCCACGTGACAAACATATCTTGCTGCAGTGAACAGAAAGTCACTCAACCTGAGGAAAGAAAGAAAAATAGTGAATATTTAGATATACAGGGTGTATCAAAAAAAGTAAGACAATTTTGAAATTGCTCTCAATTCCACAATTCTGTTCATGAAATGTAATTTTTTATATGTATGGATTGCTTGAGTTCTTAAATTATGGAAAATATAAAAATAATTGAAAATAGTAAATTTTGCCATCCAGGGGGTGGTCAACTTTTGCTCTCCTGAAAGTGGCTTGCGCACGGAAATGACAAACGGTATTCTTTATTTGAGTTCATGTATGAAAAGTTCGCTATTTGTTGCATTTATGATAAAATTTCGGCAGGATTTTACCGAGTACAAATCCTCCGAAAAGCCTATGAAAACGTTACATTTTTCTCTGTTGGTGCTGTTCTTGCTTCATTATGAATTCATTTTTACTCCCATGAGAGTTCCGTGGAATTTCCATGGAATTTGTGCTTTCGAGTTGTTTATGCTGAAACGCATTCTCTCGTATAATACCCCGTACACTTTGAAATGGCGATGCCACAATTTACCCCGCAGCAGAGAGCTTTTATGCATGGTATCAGAGTTCCTCCGTAGCAACAACATAAACTTGGTTCGCCAAAGTTTCACGAACGAATATCCAGATGTACGATGCCCTTCACGTATTCGCACGTGTGCGTTTCAGCATAAACAACTCGAAAGCACAAATTCCATGGAAATTCCACGGAACTCTCATGGGAGTAAAAATGAATTCATAATGAAGCAAGAACAGCACCAACAGAGAAAAATGTAACGTTTTCATAGGCTTTTCGGAGGATTTGTACTCGGTAAAATCCTGCCGAAATTTTATCATAACTGCAACAAATAGCGAACTTTTCATACATGCATGAACTCAAATAAAGAATACCGTTTGTTATTTCCGTGCGCAACCCACTTTTAGGGGAGCAAAAGTTGACCACCCCCCTGGATAGCAAAATTTACTATTTTCAAATTTTTTATATTTTCCATAATTTAAGAACTCAAGCAATCCATATATAGCAAAAATTACATTTCATGAACAGAATTGTGGAATTGAGAGCAATTTCAAAATTGTCTTACTTTTCTTGATACACCCTGTATACAGAGTGTATAAAAGTTAAACGGAATCGATCTTTTATCCTTAATAATTTTCAGAACATTACACCTATATTTTTGGTCGCAAGGGGCATCCGTGATAACAATATAAGAGCAAATTTAATTTGACATTGTGTAATTTATTTCGCAATTTCTAGTGGGATTTTCTTCTTCTGATGGACGTGAACGAGTAAATAAGTTATGAATATAGAATTATGTCTACTATTGAAGGGTCTTGTAGATGGAAAATTATCGAGTGGAAATTGAAGTACCATTTAAAACACGAGTGCTTTATCAGATATAAAACAGGAGAGCGCAGCTCGAGTGTTTTAGGTCTGATAAAGCACGGACTGCGAATGTTTTAAACGTTGTCGAAGCCGAGAAAATTTACAGGTCCCGCCTTGTCAACAATATTGAACAATGTTGTTGAGCCTGAATCGGGTGTAACAACATTGTTCAACATTGTTGACAGCTATGAACAATGTGGGCAGCAAAACATTGTTCAATCCTGTTTTCATCAGTATTGCATCAACCTCAGCGTTTTTTGCCGTGTACAGAGATCAGTTGTCGAGCTATAACCACAAGTTCATGTATACACATCTATATGGGGTACTGCCATATTTGCTAGGCTTTTTTTAGGGGGGGGGGGGGGATGTTGAGATTTTGTTGGCATCTCACTCGATCCAGTAATAGTTGAAGGGTCTTGTTGATGGAAAATTATCGAGCGGAAATTTATATGCATGGCACCTATAGTTGCATTTTTCGCAGCTGTTCCTGGTTATGTCTAATAAATGTATATAAATTTCCACTCAATAATTTTCCATCTGCAAGATACTTCCCGCTACTGCATGAATCGAGTGAGATGCCAACTAAATCTCGATAATTATATGTACCCTCATCTAAACATTCATAACTCACCCACTCGTTCACATACATCAGGAGAAGATCGCAGCAAAAATCGCAAGTGTAAACGGGACTTTAAAATCTCTGAAAATTTTTGTGTCTTATTAGATGGTAAAGAAAATAGCGTAAAATATATATACCCTATGTATTTTTGTCATTGAATATTTCGGTCGGATTTTAGCTTTTTACGATAGAGGTCATGAAATATCGCTGTAACGCAGGGTGTAGTTGAAATGTTGCGCTTATCATGTGTCGAACTAACGTAAATGACCAATGCCCTTTGTTTCAGCGAATCGGTATTGGTACATGAAACGTTCCATGTTTGAACAAAACCAAAGTTTCACCTGTTAATGTAACGTAACACCTCTCCATCTACATCTCCGGCGCGAACCAACGGTGTGATTCTAAAACAGAAGAAAGAAAATTTCATGCACATATAACCGCCCCCCTTGAATGTTTGCACGGTGAAATAGCTAGCAATTAGAATATGATTATACCCACTCAGCCAATCGGTGCCCAGGATTTTCGTTCTCTATAGAGTACAGTGAAATGAATATAAGTCAAGTTTCACCCCCCAGACCCGGGTGTTTATGCTTCGCGATTCTCTCGCGAGATCAGTTAAGGGAGCGAACAAAATCTACTAGGACGTTTTACCTGAATAAATGCATTAATAGAAAGTTTTCAGTGCTGTCAAAAAGCTTTTGTATAAATTTTAAGCTGGTTTTCAAGATTCAGAATACATATCCATGTTGACGGATTGATCGTGCTCTTCCTATATGCGTGAAAAGATTGGGATTGGCTTCAAATTGAACGGCTTCAGTTACTCAAAATTAAAGTTCCTTCAATGTTTGCATGGCAAAAAAGAACATATTATCATTTTGGTTTGTGGAAAACACCAAGTGATGTGCATTTTTTTTCATAATTCCTAGTGGGTATAATCATATTTCAAGACGGATAGAAAATGACCACTTGTGTTTCTACTGGGTTATCGAGTCCCTCGAATTTGATAGACGTGTTACGAAAGTATATCTAAATAGTATAAAAATAGTTCAGTTTGCACCCCCAGGAAATTATAGATACTAGTTACGTCAAATGGAGAGATAATGAGCATTTTTGCTGTAAAACGCAGATATGTCAATTATCTGTCCATTAGGCAAGATAGATAACTCGTCAATTTGTCAAAGATGGACGATAACCTTGCTTGGTGGGCTGTTGTGTTTACATAATTCAAAGTCTAAGGCTGGTTCTTCTCTGACATGAAAATGTGCATGCTTAGGGCCTTTCTGTCAATCATTCTTCGGTATATTTCGCGCGGTTGAGTAATGATAACATTACGTCATCAAAATCTTGGTTCAATAAAATTGTAAGTAAATTTAGTTTAGTAGGTAAAGTAAGGTTTACATAGGTATAGGTTGAAGTTTTTACTATGATATTTTGATAAGTATTTTAAGTTGTGAACATTAATTTTAATATTGATCGATTGAACAGCGAACCAACTCGATCAGTGCGACAACGCCTTAAATAAACAGAATTTGAGAGCTGGAACGAGCTACCAACGCCAACCCACACTTTTAAACCTCAACGTTGATTGGCTGGATACAAATCACACCACTTGCTACATCACGTGTACAAAGATCCCTCAACCGTTAGTATAAAAGTGCGTGCACAGCCGAAATTCGCCAGTGGATGATCTCTCAGTGGATGATCTTTCAGTGGATGATTTCTCAGTGGATTCTCAGTGAAGTGAACTTTAATTAAGGAAACCGCTACAAGAAAACGAACGTGAACACGGAGGAACGAACAGTATTGAACATTAAGAACTGATAGTTATTTAAGATTGTTGTAACGATTCACTACCTAAATAAAGCCTCGTAACAGAAGGCCATCCCATACTTAGTTTGCTTTAAGGAAACACTATTTGAATATTCAACCTTTCGGTGATATACGAGGACATAACTGGAAAACTTTCGATCCGTATTATAAACCCAGATCTTGATCAGTGCAAATATCTTTACCTACATAGAATATCTGGGAAAATTACATTGCATTCATACTAAATCTGTACCTTCTCTCCGCTCTTCTGCATATAGATCTTGCAAGGTGAAGGCTTGCGCTGCACTTCCCACCAGACTAGTAAAATAAATAGAGAATAGTCAGACGTTTCGTGAAATTAGGAGAAATTTGGACAATTCTACGAACAGGTGTCATAATTATACCGGACCAATTAACACATACAGTATCAAATTGTCAATATTTTTGTGTGTATTTTGATGTTATGTACTCAGGTGAATATAATGTTTTTGATGTTACTCTTAGTGTATATCCACCCGGTCAAAACACACACAAAAAATATCATGATCATTGGTATCGAAGGTACTAGACCTAGCCGAAATACCACACACGCGAACAGACTTGGCCTCGTAGCTCAGTTGGCAGAACATTGGACTAGTATCCCAAAGATCGCGGGTTCGATTCCCACCGTGGTCAGGCCAACTTTTCAGCTTGCCCGGTGTGGATATACACTCACAGTAACATCAACAACATCACAAAATTATCACTAGTTCAGAAGGCAAGTATTAGAATCGGCTTTAGGACCATGCAATTCAATTTAACAACAGTAGTATTCTATCTATAAATATCAATTATAAAATAGAATGTACGGCAATCGAATTATTCAATATCTTGCTTGGCAGTGCTTCTAAATCCATAAATACAATTCCTGTTGGGAAAGGTTAGTTCGCTGATCTCAGTCAAAAATCTTTCTTCAAGATTGGTTTAGAAACAAACTTGGATTACGGTTAGAGTTAGTACTTGGAATAGGGTTATATTAGTAAAACCGTTGCTTTGTTACGCGTTAAAATGTCACAAGTTAGAGTTATAAACCGAGAAGGAGGTTTATAACTGATATATTGCGCCCGAGGACGCCCAGCGTCCGAGGGCAATATATCAGTTATAAACCGACTTTCGAGGTTTATAACTAACTTATCTCATTTGTGGAGGTTTCCTAACATATTTTGTCATTTTCAAAAATTTTTGATGAAAAATTCTCGCGTTTTGTCGAAAAGTTTGATGTAATTATTTATTCAAGGTATATTAGCTAGTTATAAACATCGGACGATCAAAGAAAACCGACACAAATGAGATATAGGCCTAAAAACTGTTACTTACTGGTAAAATAAATCTTGTTAATTTCGGAAGTTGTGAGTGGTATCGATCTATCCAAGTTTCAAGACGTTCAACTTCTCCCAATTGAAAATGTGTCTGACCTAAAATATATCATTACATGTTTAATTTAAGAAACGAATTACTAAAATCCCAGAGTGCATTCCATGCATGTTTTGTGGAAGATCTTCGGCGTGAGTTTTGAATTGCTGGCGCACAATCACGTCGAAGTTGGCGCACAAATTTTGAGTTTTGGTGGTTGGCGCAGCATGAAATGTTTACTGTAAGCGAGACTTTGAGTATCAATAATCTCCTGGTGATTGGATTGGCCTATATAATTTTTTAAGTTTAGGGACTCGAGAACTTTGTGTTCCTAGTCAGTGTAATATTACTAAATGGTGGTTATAACTTGTGATACAACAGTAACAACACTCATCATTGCTCATCAGCAAAACATCTTATTCATCAACTACACGCCTTTTTAGCAAGTTTTAATTTTTAAAAAACTAACTATTAATGAAAAATCACGGTGCCCACGATCAGCCGGCGCACAAGTTGGCCTCACTTGGCGCACGGCAACACTACCTCAGATTATCTTCAGCGTGAAGTTTACACGGAATGCACCCTGGCTAAAATCGGCGTCAAATTATATAGTTTAGCAGTTATATATCAGCATGTTATATATGGGGTTATACTTGAACTAACCAACTTTTTTCTCATTTGTTGAAGACCTTGGTGTTGCTATGTTTGCACCCACGTCTTGCAAAATACACTGAACCTATATGGAAAAAAGAACTGCGCTGTTTTGTATAATAGTTTCATTTACTTCCCACTAAATCGTAACTCTTTACGTATTAGGGGGCTCCATATTACATCACATAATCCCCCTCCCTCCCTCTCATAAAGATAACGTAAACTGGAAATTCCTCCCAAAGAAATTTATGCGTACCAGAAAATGAGTCAGGTGCTCAAATAAAACCAACTATACTTATTATAATTTAGCCTTTCTCACCCCGCCATTTTTGGGTGGCATTTCAGCCGGAGTCTGCGAGATAAGTCAACATAACAGCGACATTTTATCATTTTTTGGACGAATTATGGTAAATTAGCTTTGTAAATAGTTAGTTTATCTTGAAAAATTGCTTTTCACATTGTTTTAATTGTCTGCATTGGTTAACGAGAATTTGATGCCACCCAAAAATGGCGGATATTCGTCATCGTGAGAAAGGCTAATTACCCAATACCCATTCTTTAGTATCTCTTTATGCTGATCACAGTCACACAGTGATCTATTGTCATCATGCCAATCTTTTGGATGTTGAAAGAAATCCGAACGAAGACATCTTAAGTATTGCCAAATGCTGAACAAGAATAAACTGACCGCCAGTTTAGAGAAAAACAAAATTTATTCTTACGGAGATAGCAATTGTAGGATTGGAAGTATTGGGTCTTTATCTGTCTTTGTTTCAGATTACAAAATTAATAGGGATTTCAGATTTGTACATGGAAAGTCCCAGTGGAATGTTTATATATTTATTAGGGGCGGACCATTAGAAAAGTGATGGGTACATTTTCAACGTGCACGATTTTTTTTTCAAAATTTTTTTCTGTGTCGTTTATTTTTTTTTTAAATAATCCCTTGCTCGAATTTTATTTTTTTCCCAAAAATTGTTGGCGGGGGGGATTTTTTCAGTAACATCAGTTTAATTAAGGTTTAAAACACATTTTCCCCGAAAAAACTTCTTAAAACACGATTAAAACGCTTATTTTCCAAATTTGGGGGACACCCTTACACTGTACCTCCGATAGGCCCTGTAACTTTCCCTATTGAAAAGTCTCTGCACGAATTTTTTTTTCAAAACATTTCTGGTGCACGAATTTTTTTCTTCTTTCTATTTTCCCTGCTCAATTTTTATTTTTGCTTTTGCCCCCCCCCCATCACTTTTCTAATGGTCCGCCCCTTAGACCTAACCAAGAGCATTAATACATGAACTGGTGGTTGGACTGTTAGAGCTCGACAACTGCAACTATAGCTCAGTTGCTTAGAGCGCTGCAGCAGAATCGCAGGCCCGCAGGTTTCGATTCCTGCCGAGGGACGGTATAGTTGCATTTCTTGCAACTGATTCTGGTTAGCTCTAATAAATGTATAAAATTCCACTCAAAATTTCCTTCCACAAATCCCTTCAAAAATTAGTTATATCGAGTGAGATGCCCAAAATCCTGATACAAAACTAGTAGTGTCTCAAGTTTCAAATATTTAGGTGTAATTGTTTCAAAAGATCTTAAAGTGCTATGACACGAAATTTCACCCTAAATGTTTACGATTGCATTGTAAAGATCGCTCAAAATGACTTAATAATTTCTGTTATTGAATTTTGGTAACTTGCTTCCTTTGCAAGATATTCAACTTTGTTTCATATGCAAATATCACCGGTGTGACATCACATCGCATAATGACATTTCGAAAACGCAATACTTTACCTTGATAAAATATTTTTTACAAACAAATACAGAGGGTTAATTACCAGTTACGAAATTAATACATATATACAAGGGCAATTTTTAAGTTTTTTAGATACGTATTCGTCAAGAAAACTATACTTTTCTGAAAACTCATTATGTGATGTGATGTGATGTCACACCGGTGATATTTGCATATGAAACAAAGTTGAATATCTTGAAAAGGGAGCAAGATACTAAAATTCTATAAAAGAAATTATTAAAGTCATTTTAAGTGATCTTTACAATGCAACCATAAACCTTTGGGGTGAAATTTCGTGTCATAGGCACTTTAAGAGGGCTGATCATAGATCATATCGACTTTTCAGCAACTAAAATCAATGAAAGTCTTGGACTTTAACAAATATTTACTTTCTTGCGCATTACTTTTTTTATGACGGTTCGGTTCTTCCATTATTCGATTACGCGCAGATGTACTGTGGGGCGATAAAAACAATACCGAACTTATGAATAATATAGAAAAGCGAAGGTTTCATCACAGATGTTTGTATGTATACAAATGCGTTATATAAATCATTCGATGGAATGTTTAACACAAATCGAAAACATGTCATTACATCCTATCATTATATAAATTTCTTTTTGGGAGCTTGCTCAAAACGTTGACGCAAACATTTTTTAGTCACTATTGTAACTAAGGACGTGTCATTTGCATGCAGTGACGTTGCTGCAAGTTCATTAGAGACCTAACGATTTCAGGACGGCAACGCGACGGCAACGGCTACCAATACAACAGTGATCATTGAACAAAATTGAGTAATTACAATATATGAATAATTTAGACATTGTCCTCGCTCTGTTTACAACGCTAAATCACAGATTTTCACGTCTTGATACAACGGCTGGATTCCAAGCCACAACAAGTGCAACTTCAAACTGGGTTTAGCAGAACTCTTCCCAACCATAAAACCCACGTCTTCAACTTCTAAAACTGTATTAAATTCATACGATTGATAATATACGACGAACTGTCTATACTACCATTTATTTGAAGGAGTTTGTTTTGGCCGTTGCCGTCCTAAAATCGTAAGGTCTCTATTGCGAACGATTTGACCTCCAGCTCGTTGCTGTGTTGAATGATGAACACACTATAAAAGTGAATCTTTTGAAACGTTTGGGCGTAGCATTGATTGAAATCGGTTCAGTGTTAAAAGATCTCGTTCTAAATTACGAAGCCATCGCGGAGAGATAACCAGCTTTGTAACACAAGCACCAACACGGTGTATAGGTTTTCTTTTTGGCTCGTAACTTAATAAGTTTTGGATAGAATTTTGAGGAACATATACAATTATGATAATAGAAATATATTAATTTATGTTTTGGCTTATGGAAATATGAAGTTTCTGTGTTGGTGTAATGTACTCAGGTGAATATGATGCTTGTGATGTTACTCAGAGTAACATCACAAGCATAATATCAAGTATATTTATAATTGCAATATAGTATAATATAGTAACTGTAAAATAATAAGTATAAAAGATCAGACCTCCTGAAGATCTTCTACAATTCCATGAACTTCATCTGCACAAAATTCCGAGGCGAGTCTTAAATAAGATAGTATTTTAGGGAATTTTATCACCATTAGCAGAAGCGTGGATGGTACTACTGAAGAGCACATGTATTAACGGGCTTTCAAAACTCGAATCTCAATGTATTAACATTCCAAGACCTGAATGTAAAAGATCTGAATTTTGATAAAGATCTAAATTCATGTCGAGTAGTATACCACAACAGAATGGTTGTTTTTATATAATTGTAAAAGCAATGGATTTCAATTACATAATTATATACCTTCTCAATGGAACATGCTTTCCATTTAACTAACTACAAGAGGGTGGTGAAGGGTATTTTCGTGAGGGATTTTTCTGTCGTGAAACGTGATTTACATGCCTAGCCATGAGCCGTCATTGATCCAACCCTGTCCTGAAAGAAAATACCTTGGTTGCCAGAGCGGTAACTTTGGGGAACTCCGACAATTGGTATAAATCAAGTATGGCTAATTAGCATAAATCCAAGATGGTGGTCGCGTGAAAGGAAATGTAACTCTTCAAAAGATCAATTTAGAATTATATGTTCCATCAATTAAGTATAACTTGGAGCTGGAAGTTTGTTACGTCCGCGCTGCTGACGCAAGATGAATTTTGTAAACTAACCAAAGCGTCGGACAAAATAAAACTATTAAATAAATGTAAAACAATGGCCAACACAATCACGTCTACTAGCCCTACTTTGTTGAAGTTGATTTTGGAACTTTCTGAGCCTGAGCCAGTCAATACAGAGTCGCGTTACAAATACCAGAAATCAAACAACATTAGAACTAGCAGTCAAACTGCAGCATTGGTATGGCAGTTCCGAACTCCTAAACCCCTTCATGAACATGGCTTCATAACCTCGTACCATGAGGATCTCAGATTCCGAAAATCAGCTGCTCGTTATTTGGGTGACAATAAAGAGATTCCACCCCAATTTATGGGATCGTCTAGAACTGGCGGCGTTATCTTTGCACGGTTTGACAACCTCGACCACCAAGTTTTCATGCCCAATGGTCGACGCCTAACTCTCACGAATTCCATGATCGACGCGTTCTCTCTCATGAATTCCAGCAACCTTATCCCGCTGGTACTCTGAAATGTGATCGTGCACAGCCAGGGAAAAGCTCTCTCATAATTCCAAGACTATCCAAGAAGAAAACCCAATCTCTGGCATGCACTACACTGGGAGTACGAAGTGACACATGGCATTCCTTATTCAGAAGTGTGTGCGCGACATGCCACTCTAGCAGTTGCAGAAGAGAAGGGCATGAATGGTTATGCTCGCCCTACACACAAGAGAACACATTGGAATGGAGTAGTTTCAATAACCAAGAGATGCGCGAATATCTAGCAGGTACGAAGCCTTCAAGCTCCCACATGTTTGGACCTCTCATTGACGCCAAAGCAGACACCGTACTGACTTCATTGGAGTCAATTGGAGTACCTCAGGTAGTCGTTGACTGACATGGGAATGTCTTATGCCTACAAATCTGTCGATCTATATGGTGGCCTGTCAAATCACATGGAATGACGTTGTCGCTTCAAAAACGTTATTCTCAGGCCTGGTATCGTGCATACAGTACCGTCCTTTCGTGGTTGTGTTGAACCACAAAAGGTTAGTAACTGCGACCAGTTGCAACGAGCTTTAACTAACCTTGATGTCTGGCGTAGTGACAACAACATCACATTCAACGCATCAAAATGCAATTAGGTATTATTCATCACAGCCAGTACTGCCGGAACAGTTGCACAAACTGCTTGGTTTGCTCACAACTTGTCCATCTTATTGTTAGTTAGTGGAGCTGGAAAATACGGCCATGCAACGCCAATCCTTAAAGAACTAAAGTGGCTCCCAATCAGAGCGTATCTGTACTTTCGTGATGCTGTTATAGCATTTTTAAATGCACGACGGGAAATGCACCTGGATAACTAACTAAACAGTTTGAAAGACGTGGCGATACTTGTGGCTAATCATACCAACTCTGCTTGTCCATCAGCTTCTCCACAGTAAAAGAGAAGTTGATTTTCTGTTGCAGCAGCTCATGCTCGAGCGTATGCTCCCCCCTATTTCTTCGTTCCTGGTCCCCACCACTACGACCGCCATATGACCCGGCATGTTCTTGAGATGCGCTACCTGCTACGACCATAAGTCAAGGCGGAGCTAATTTCTGGTGCCTTTCTGTATCGTCAACAGGAATAAAAATTTCTCCAGAATGAGTTGAGGAATAGATTGATTCTTTCCCGTCACTGCCTACATCTCCACTACCATGGAGGTGATGGAGCACATATATCCTGATCCACAAACCGGGATCAGTGACACAAGCAGTAGATCACATCAAAAGAAGAGAAAAAAGAGGAGCGAAATGGATGCAAATATTCGGCGTAGAATCTCGCTTGAGCCGCCAGAATGCCTCACCCATTAGAAAACCAGCCACGACACCTTTATAACATCGCTAATGGTGCATTTGCTCCCCCCAAATCCGAGGTGAATGTCAACAAGACCGTGGCCATAGGCAGAAAAATGGCTTCAAAATTTCAGGAATCACTCCCCCACTGGATTCCATGCAACCATCTCAAGGGAATAAAAGTCGGAAACAAAATGGTCTTCGATAAAGAAACAATCTTCCTTAGACTGTTAACCATCGGACAACAGCCGCAGTTATGAGCTGGTACCCATCTTCGAGTATGAGCAATGTCCAGTACCGTCCTCTCTTATACGCGAGTATGGTTGCAAAACACCGCTAGCTCAGAAGCTCTGTATTACGACATTACACACACTGCCATTTGACATGACCACAATCGATATTAGTCAGCTCCTCTATTACAATACTGGACCCTTCTCAAGGAAATCTTTCAGTCATAGTCGAATCCCAAGACAAGATTATCCTCTCTCACAGAAAGGCTTTTGCCTTCGGTAAATAATACGACGTTTCCACGAAGGACCGAGAGCGTGTGGGACGTGCTGGCCTCGGCTCTGTTAACTAAGACTTCACCATCAACACGCCACTGCCTAGACGAGAGGCCATCATAAGCACAATAAGCTGCAACTGTCCAAAGTGTTACGTACCTACGACTTTGGTAAAGGTGTTATCGTGGAGAGCAGTAGTAATGGTGTGTTCACTCGTGACGAATAATACATAACAATCTCTAATTTGCTCATGGCCGCTGACTCTGGCACACAAGTCATCCGCATCCTTTCAGACGACAGTGACGTGTTCATGCTACTCGTGTACTGGGTGTACCGACTCAACATTGACACTAAAGTATAGATGGAGCGATGGGATGGAGTAGCTTGGGACATTAATGCCACTTGTGCCCATCTTCCCCAAGTGCCTTCAGATATTACGAATGCACTATTTTACTGGTTCAAATACAACGTCATACCTGCACGACAAGGGAAAAGATACAGCTTTAAAAACCCTTCATGCTGGAGACTCCCCTGGTCTTAATTCAGTGTTAGGCAAGCTTGATGCAACATATGCTCAACTCATGGAGACTGGACAGGTGTTTTTCTGCGCTCTCTATGGTAAACAACACGGTACGACAATGAGCGACGCGAGGTATGATCGTATGTGCACAAGGAAGTCTGGAAAGCGTCTCAAAAGTATACAGCTATTTCAATTAAGGTTGTCCCTGAGCAAAGCGGAAAGTTGAATACCAGCGCGAAAGGCTTGCTGGGAATCGCTAAAAAAATCATTAATTTTTTAGCGATTCCCAGCAAACCTTTCGCGCTCGTATTCGACTTTTCCGCTTTGCTCGGGGACAACCTTAATTGAAATAGCTGTATGTCGTTCCCAACAACTAAGCAGAATCTCTTCCCACACATATTGTGTGCCCATCTACAGACAATACTCGCTAAATCTGTGGACTTGCAAGCTCCACCTGAACTTGACCCGATCTCATGGATGTGGTAGGATACAGCTGCAAGGCAAAGGAAAAAGCTTGCAGTACTGGCATTTGCATCTGTCATCATACTAAAATATTCTGCACTGTGTACTGTGCTTCTGCATACAGTGACCACTGCTTCAATCCATTTAAAAGAGAAGAGAAGGACAATATAATAACAAAAACATATGTGGGGGAAGGAAATGAGGAATTTTAAGTTCTGACAAAGAATGGGAGTGAATTGTATTTAATGTGTTTGTGTATACACGTATCCTATAGCAGCCCGGTTTCAAAACAGAGCTGCTCGAACTATCTCAAATATGAGCAATGATGTAGATCATTCTATTGCTTTATGTGCCTTAGGGTGGAAACCACTTCATATCATGAGAAAAAAGGCAAAAGCAACAATGATGTACAAAACTCTAAATGGGATAGGCCCCGAATCTCTCACAAACCTCTTTACTTATAAAAATGAGATAACAAATTATAGACTCAGAAGTATTTCAAGTGGCCTTTGTCTGCCACAACCACGCACCAATAGCATGAAAAATAGTTTCATGTATGATGGTGCTAAGCTATGGAACTCTATTCCAAATGAAATTAGGGAAAGCAAATCTCTGTCATGCTTTCAAAAAAATATTGCTGCTCACATTTTCTAAATAAATATACCAATAGTTCTACCATACGTAAATAACTATTATACTATTTCTATACTATTTGTACTTCTTAATACTATTTCTACTATTTGTAAATAACTATTAATGTAACTACGTTTCACTACTGTAATTTCTTTCCTATTACTGTAATTTTCTTCGTACACGCCCCCTGTGGAAATCAGCTTCGGTTGACAGGGTTAGCGTGGATAAATAAAGTTTTTCTATCTATCTAACTTTCCACCTTATACATTATGTTGTAAATATAACAACTACACAATTCAGCATATTAACATATGGTTAGGGTGATGTTTGTGATGTTACTCTGAGTGTATATCCACACCGGGCGAGCTTGAAAAATATGCCCGGCCACGGTGGGAATCGAACCTACGACCTTTGGAATATTTTTTCAGGTGAAACGTGACCCGAACACCTCAATTACCACCCTCTTTTACAAACAGGTCTCATTTGTTAGCCTAGCCTCGAAGAAGCTGTTGCATTCACATGAATTAATGTATGAATACTTTATTGTATTTTTCCAAAAGGGCTTTCAACATCCGATACACCAATAATGTTAATCTAAAATATAAAATTATGCATATATGCCATGATATGTACCGAATGTCTTTCCCAGTTTCATTTAATGTTTTGAAAAACAAGAACTATTAATAGCTCAGTCTACATCATTACAATCGCATTAAATTATGGTTTGTATACGCTACATCAAATCAAGCTAAATCTTTTTAGAAGCAATAGTAAAAGTCGTATAATTTTCTAATAAGGAACATTTCATATACTAGGCCTATTTGTCAAAGTTCACCTCCAGTATGAAGTTTGCATAATAACTGTTCTTTTACTCTCCTCTTGAATTTACAAATGCTGTAATGGCAACGTGAAAATTATCTAAAATTTCCGGCTGGTAGGTCTTGTGCAGATTTTTACTCTTCCAAATCATTTCTTACCCTATTGCAGACGAGAGTTCATCTGTGGTTCCAAGAGCTTCAAATATTTCATCATCTTTTTGACGTCGCTCACCAAGAAAATTGTAAGAGTATCCTGTGAAACAATACAAGAACTATCTAGCCTTATGTAATAATATCGTCAGTGACTATATATAGCATTCGATATGACATTTCTGTGTTGGGTACAGGGTTTAAAATAAGTAATTTGAATTTAGATATATTTGTAGGCTTTTTTATGCGTATGTACCTTTTTCGTACCAGCCATTTTATTTTCAGGCTCTGATTACGCAGAAAATACCAATACCATAATGTATAAATGAGTATAATACCATGTGCAAAAGCTTCAGCAATAAAATAGGCAGCAAAAAAAAACGCATGCAAAAAAATCTTTTCAAAAAATGTATGATGAAACTCGACGGGCCCATTGATTTTCATCATACAGTTACGCATGCCGCCTTGTTCTGGCTACCATGCAGAATGCTTAACCAGGCACGGATTTTCTGGGGGGTGCGGGGGGGGGG
>CACRXK020004252.1:13087-32552 GCA_902702795.2 Paramuricea clavata
TGTTACTACAGGAAGAAGCCTAAACTAAACTAACTTTATTTATACTGGATAGCTCTATCAGTTCTAAACTGTTCTTCCTAGAGGTCCAGTAAGAATCATCTCTTATTGATCCAATGTTACTACAGGAGGAAACCTAAACTAAACTAACTTTATTTATACTGGATAGCTCTATCAGTTCTAAACTGTTCTTCCTAGAGGTCCAGTAAGGATATCTCTTATTGATCCAGTGTTACTACAGGAGGAAACCTAAACTAAACTAACTTTATTTATACTGGATAGCTCTATCAGTTCTGAACTGTTCTTCCTAGAGGTCCATGGTGAGAATCAAACCTGTGACCTTTGGGATACTAGCCCAATGCTCTACCAACTGAACTACGAGGTCAGAGTAACATGAGAAACATTATATTCACCTGAGCACATAAAGGAAGAGATTATTTTGCTGGCCTCAGAATGACAAAACGTAACAAGCAACTGTTTTACTAACACTAACCCTACTCCAAACACTAACCCTAATCCTTACCCTAACCTAACCCTACTCCAAATTTGTTTCTAAACCAATCTTGAAGAAAAAAGTTGACGAAATGTCATTCTGAAGTCAGCGAAATAGTTGATGCCATACATAACACCAAAACACACACAAGAACATATCACATTGAAAAGTATTTTATTATCACCTCTCGTTTCAATTCCTTATTCTGTCGTTCTGCCTGTTCAAATTTCCCAGACAGTTCATCGTTGTTTCTTCTCTCCTCCACCAACTGTTTCTCGTTGTTTCCCACAGCCTTCTCCAGGTCTCGATTACGTTCCTCAAGGACTTGGATCTCTCTGATAAATGACTGTTCACCACCTCCAGAGTGTTTGCGAAACTGACGGATCTCTGACTCAAGACGTTCAACTTGATCTTGAAATAAAGAGAATATCAGTGGAGGATCCAGCCATCCAACCAAATCAGAATTCAATAATTTCATTTTATATTTATTAACCCTTTAAGTGGCAGAGCTGCCCCAGAGTTCAATATAATTCTGAAAACTTGGTCTGACATTCTGTAAGACCAATCCATGTTTTGTCGGACACTTAATTATTCTCAAGAGGGATGTTGTTACTTGTCACAGTACTATGAACCAAAACCGTAACAACTACCAAAAGTCCAAAACCATATATGCATAATGGTTAACAAATTGGGTAGTACCAATGTAAAAATGCTGTGCTGAGTGGTTATATTACTACCTTAAAAAATAAGCAGAAACTCTATGTTTCAAGCGAAGGCCCTTCGTCAAGAGTTAGTAGCAGGGTAATTAGACAGGGTTAATTAGACTATTTTCCAATGCACCCTGTGGCAATGCACCCTTTTTTTCTGTGTCTAAAGCCAAATGATTCCTACCTTGATAACGTTCAGCCATTCGTTCAATCTCTTCACTTGCAATCGAAGCCTCAGTGGCTTTAATTCTCATGATCATTTGAGACAGAAGGAACAACTTCTCCATCTTGTTGCTGTCCTGGGCAGCCTCTGGGTCAAAATTACCCTTCATGGAATAAATTATACAACAACGTTTTACTTTTTCCTGCTGTTGTTTGAGTTATTGAAAAGCTGAAACATTTTAACGTTTCAAGAGAAGAGCAACGTTATATTGTTTCCGAAACTTTCACCTGTCACATTTAAAACTTTAATGCCTTTAAAATCTTTAAAAAATCTTTTCAAATACAACCTTGACAGTCCCATGATTTGAAATTTTTTTACAGATTTTAAAGGCATCCCCAAATTTAAGATATCTTTTTTCAGGCAGCTCAGACATACCTATATAAAAAAATCCATTTCTATCATGATGTTCAATGGATTCCAATGGGAAAATTTAAGTCCCTATCTCTATATATGGGAATTCCAATTGGATCTTTTGTAACTTAGGGCAAATTACAGCAGCTTATTGTAGAATACTACCTACACTGGACCACCACGTTTGAGGTATCTTTTTCAGGTAGTTCAGACACAAACAATGACAGCTTTATTGTAGAATACTACCTACACTGGACCACCACATTAGAGATATCTTTTTCAGGTAGTTCAGACACAAACAATAACAGCTTTATTGTAGAATACTACCTACACTGGACCACCACGTTTGAGATATCTTTTTCAGGTAGTTCAGACACAAACAATATAAACAGCTTTATTGTAGAAATTATACTACCTACACTGGACCACCACATTTGAGATATCTTTTTCAGGTAGTTCAGACACAAACCACGACAGTTTATTGTAGAATACTACCTACACTGGACCACCACGTTTGAGATGTCTTTTTCAGGTAGTTCAGACACAAACCATAGCAGTTTACATACTGTCATCATATTTAGAATACTAATTATACTATTCTTAATAAAAACCTAGCTTACTTCCACTATAAATGCATTATATAAATTTAAACAACTTCAAACAAATAAAACAGAACAAAATCATACCTTGGTTATAACACGATATATTTCCTCAGATTCTTGTTCATTTTCCTGTAGGTTTCGTAAATCAACTGACATAATCCTGCCCCAGTCTAGGGGAGGCATTTTAGAGACTTGAAACAGACTTTAAACAAACTTTTTGGAGATTTTTGAACGCTTTTTGACAGTTGTCAGGAACGCTCTCAGAACAGCCATGTTGAATTTATGCGCCGGAATCTGGGACTAGAAATTTTATTTAAAAATTTTCCCGCCAAGCGCGCGCGAAGTGACGTCATAAATATTAGGATTATTTAGGGACATTGAGCTATACTATGGATCACTATGGATATTATTCTCATTCTTAAATTCATGCTTTAAATTCAGGCTTTAAATTCAGATGTAAAATTCAGGTGTAAAATCACGTGTTATAAATTCAGGATTTAACGTGCATGCGCACTGCGCCCATTGAACTGTTGACGCCTCGTTGCCAGGGCAATGCAGTCAAAACTTTCACACTATATAAACATCATTAACCCTATCCATCATCTTACATCATTGTACATCATCCTACATCATACATAAAAGTAATTCACGATCACTCAACATCACTATGCTCCAGAACACATGTTGAAAATATGTGTTTTAATAACATTTTAATGGTTCCACTCCATTATAGAAGAACGCAATACAGTCTATCCATTGAATGGTTCCAAACTTCCACTGCATTGCAAAAGAATGCAATACAGTCCATCCATTGAATGGTTCCACTGCATTGAATGGTTCCACTGTCCGTCCATTGAATGGTTCCATTCCATATTACAAAATAATGCAATACAGTACCACAGAATAGACCATACAGAAGCACGACTTCTTAGTTTTTCCGATGATTTTCCAATGATTTTGGTGTAACCGTAATTCGTCATCAAAATGCTGACGCCATGGGCCTAGCCAGTGCGCGTTTGAGAGGCATCACCCCTCTGAAAATATTCAATATGGCGATGTCCAGGGGTAACGCCCCTCATAAGCGATTAAGCACACTGGCTAGGCCCATGGCGTCACCATTTTCATGATAAATCAAGGCGTGGCAGCGGTTTGCTCGAGTCGACCTTCTGTATGTCTTTATTCTGTGATAGTACAGTCATCCTTTGCTTAATCTAATCGTGAATTAAACCAAATCTGGACCAAACCAAATCTGGATTAAAACAAATCCTTTCATAAACTAATCCAGAATGAAGCCTGACTGGTTAATCTCTTGTTAATGTCCGCTAAAGCGTCTTTAAAACTCTCAATTGGATCAAGATAACTCCACATCATATATAATCTTGGATAAACCTAATCTGGATAATCATAAATCCTTTCATAAACTAATCCAGAATGAAGTCTGACTGGTCAATCTCTTGTTAATGTCCGCCAAAGCGTCTTTAAAATTAAATCGTGGATTAAGATAGCACAAACCCGGATTATCCTCGAATTTGGATTGTTCTGTGTTTTTAATCTTGTATGTGTTTTCATATTTTGTGTGCGCGGCCAGAGCGGCTGGTGACTTACGTTTGTGACGTCGTTTCATCTGTGGCTTGTGTAGAGTGCTCATGATATCCTGCATGAAAATATAGATCGAGATTAAGCTTCAAATTCTTTTGTATTCCTTAAGCTAACTTTATTCATACGGAGATCCCGAAGTTCTAAACTTTTCACCCTATCACAGGAGGAAGCCTGGACTAAAGTAACATACACTAGCTATACTTGATAGCTCTATCAGTTCTAAACTGTTCTTCCTAGAGGTCCAGTAAGGATCATCTCTTATTGATTCAGTGTTACTACAGGAGGAAACCTAAGCTAACTTTATTTATACTGGACAGCTCTATCAGATCTAAACTGTTCTTCATAGAGGTCCAGTAACGATCATCTCTTACCGACCCAGTGTTACTACAGAAGGAAACCTAAACTAACCTTTTATCTACTCAACCTACTTCAAACTTTCTGAAAATTGTCAAAAACCATTTCTTTCGTCAAAACAATTACTTAGAAAAAAATTTAAATGAGTTAAATTGCAAGGGGGACCACAGGCAACGCTTGGATGGGAAAAGGAAACAAACGAACACAGGAAATTCGTGAAAATTCAAAACATGCCTCAACGCTGAGTCTACTTCAAACTTTCTCAAAATTATCAAAAACCATTTCTTTCATCAAAACAATTACTTTTAACTGATAAAACCTTGTTTTGAATTTTAGTCAAATGCAAAGGGGGGTGGGGGGGGGGGCAGAGAGTACAGACCACAGGGCCAAGGGGGGGGGGTCAATTTTTGAAAGAAAGAGAAAACCTAGGTTGTCTACATACTTGTTTTACAGGAAGTGATTTCTGTTTTATCCTTGGTCGTTTGGGTTTGTCATGGTTTTGTAAAATCCTTTTGATTTCCAAACGGCTGTAGAGTTCTTCTCGATATCCTAGAGGTAAAAAACAACTCACTTCACAACAATAACCTGACTAGTAAGACTACACTAACAGTTATGGTAAAGTAATACGAGCAACAAAATTGCAGCTGTTTTCAGGGTGTGCACCTTTTGGTGAAGGTGAAATTCCAGGACTTTTCCAGGACTTTCAAGGCCATTTTTCAGTAAATTCAAGGACCTCGAACTGGGAAAAATCTTTGAAATTGGCACGGATTTTAGACTTTAACCAGCAAATAATTCACTTTATTCAGTAATTTTAATCAAAATCACTAATGTTGGCACAGCTAGAGGTTAAGGAAATTAATTCCAGGACTTTCAAGGACTTCTATTGATTTTCAAGGACTTTCCAGTCCTGGAATTTGTTTTCCAATTCAAGGACTTTCCAGGATTTTCAAGACTCCTGGACACCGTGTGTTTTATAAAATACAATCTACCTGAGTATCGTTTTCCCTCCAAGGATTTGTTATCAGACAACACGTGACCACAGACACACGATTCACTTGAGATTGGCATCTGAATGATAAACATATTTATGATAAGATGAATTTGAAATATTTCTTCACTTGAATCACTTCACTTGCTTGAAACTGAATATACTATTTAAAACACGAGCATGCAGGAGTGATTTAGGGGCGGACCATTAGAAATCTCGGGAGGGGGGGGGATAAAATTTTTGCTGCACGATTTTTTTTTTCAGTCTCATTTCTCTGCAGGATTTTTTTTAATGCATTTAACCTCTGCAAGAATTTTTTTTCAAGACTATTTGTACTTTGCTGTTTGCTTGCACGATTTTTGTTTCTCTGACGTAATGGCTGCACGAATTTTTTTGCAGGCATTTTTCTTTGCACGAATTTTTTTGGGGGGAATTTTCACCCCCCCCCCCTCCCGGGATTTCTAATGGTCCGCCCCGTTATCAGATCTAAAACACGAGAGCGCAGCTCGAGTGTTTTATATCTGATAAAACACCGACTGCGAGTGTTTTAAATGGCTTAAAAAACTACCCATCTGATGAGTTCATTGGCGAAGTAATTTCAAAAATGAACGTTGTCTAAGCCGAGAAAATCAAGGTTAAAGTTTATATAAATAAACATGATTTTTTATCACATATAAACTGACCACAGACATGGCAGTGATTTCTTTTGTATTTTCCTCATGAATTATTAATGATCTTTTAGATATATATGGCCAAATAAAAATAATAGTTGGTTTCAGGTTTCACAGCCATGTTTTATATAGGTAGGTAAATCGGAAAAACATTTTATTTAAAAAAATATTTTATCTCAAGTATGCAATAACGGGATCACCCGCGAGCTACATATGTTTCGCAAAAAACAAACGAGTCAAGGCGTTTTCGTCTTTTTTCAGCCGTAGCTGCAATGTCAGAATAACGTACGTTTTTAGTATTTTATTCAACTGTTCTTTGTGTAAAACTATGATTAACATGACTAGATAATGATTAAATTATAAGCAAACAAAATAATTTGTAGACAAATGAGTCTGATGACTATTTATATATTCTGCTATTTACGAAAAGATGATCTCTACTGGGAAATGTCAATAAAATGTTTATGAGTTCTTTGTATGTTTGCATGGTGATAAAATATAATAGTTTTGTTTGTGGAAACACCACGTAACTTTATTATTACAAAATGTTTATGGTCGGTCATATTTTTTGACAGGTCGGTTGGAAACCTGAAACCAACTATTATTTTTATTTGGCCTATACACTTTTTATACCTAACCAGGAACGTTCGGTAGCGAAAAATGAAAATTGCAGGACCACAGGTTTTGATTCCTGCAAGAGGAACTAGCAGTCGCAACCGTTCCTGGTTAGGTAGAAAGTGTGTATATTTCACGTGTTCTCGAGTTAACTAAAATAAAACTAAAAAGAAAGTGAACAACTTTTATTCAGCGAGGATCGATTCTCCGTGAACACTGTAGTCCAGTTTACACTACGCTGTAACGCCATGGCACAGAATACTACACAGCAGTCCATCTCTATTGTTTTTTGCGTAAGCGTTATTCGTCATGTCGTCACTCAGCAAGTACTGTAAACAGAAGCAGTCACCCCCTGGACATGCACCATTTTTAGTATTTCCAGGAGGGGACTGCTTCTGTTTATGGTACTTGCTGAGTGACGAATCATGACGAATAGAGCTTATGCAAAAAGCAATGGAGATGGACTTCTGTGTAGTATTCTGTGCTTCTGGTCCTAGCCAGTGCGCTTATGAAAGGCATTCACCCCGCCTGGACGTCCACCATTTTGAATATTATCAAGGGGGGTGAATGCCTCTTATAAGCGCACTGGCTAGGACCATGCATGGCGTCAGCATTTTGATGACGAATTACGGTTACGCCAAAATCATAGGAAAAACCAAGAAGTCAGTCTTCTGTATAGTCTCTATTCTGTGGTAGTGTAGTGGGCCTTCATTTTAATCTGAGCTCACCTCTCGATTACAAGAAATACACTGTTTTGTCGAAGACATGTCCGCACCACAATCACTTGACATCATTTGTGAAATACAATCTGTTGTCTGCAAAGCAAAACACATTGAGTTTGAAAATCTAAGTTTACTAATTAATTACTAAATACCGAAAAACTATCAATAAGTGAGAATGATCAATAACAACCGTAAGGTCTATGCAATGGTGTGCAGCTGATGATGACCAACTGGCAGTAACAGTATCAGACAAATGAAAAAATTATGTTTGTGATGTTACTCTGAGGCCCCGTTTACACTATACCGGATTGCTATCGGAGTGGGTCAAATTTTGTAGGTATCGAAAGGCTGTGAAGATTTTTAATCTCAGAGACCCAAATAAACATGCCAATTCTGTCACACCAATAAGCATTTGCTACTAACCATTGCTCCGTAACGGCAAAAGAAGATGTCGTGACCAGCGAATCGGGTATAGTGTAAACAGGGCCTGAGTGTGTATCCACACCGGGCAAGTTGAAAAGTTTGCCTGGCCACGGTGGGAACCGAACCCGTAACCTTCGGGATACCAGTCCAATGTTCTACCAACTGAGCTACGAGGTCAAGTCGGTTCGAGTTTTTTGTTTTTTGTTTTTTTTTGTTGTTTTTTTTTTATTAGTTTTACAATAAGAAATTAAAGGCACAGACAACAGGACTAATAAAGTCCCAAATTAAGTCCTGCCATACATGAAAATACTACGCTATACTATGCTATACTATACTATAAACGGTTATAAAATTAACAAAATACATAGCTAGTTACATATTTACGGTATTACATAATTACATTCGTACAAAAACTCAGAACATGCACTTCTACGAACAACAGGACGTAAAACAAGAACGACATTTAGAGCAAAACGTTTTCCAAGTCCTAGGCCTATTATGATCAGGCAAACTTTTCAACTTGCCCGGTGTGAATCACAGGCGGCCCAATCTCGCCAGGGTCAGTATAGACTTATAGTATAAATGCTGTGCTGAGTGGTTATATTACTACCTTAAAAAATAAGCAGAAACTCGACGTTTCGAGCGAAGGCCCTTCGTCAAGAGTTAGTATGTATATTATATTAATGTATATTATAGTAAAAATATGTCGTAAAATATAAATTTTAAAATGAAATTGACTTGCCTATTTGATAGTGTGTGTTCTCCTTTTATTCCTCCTTTGTTGGACTAATACTTTCCGAGACTTTGTACTCGATGTTACTAGTATACATGAAACATGATATCATGGGGACAAAGTACAAAGTCTCGGAAAATATTAGTCCAACAAAGGAGGAATAAAAGGAGAACACACACTATCAAATAGGCAAGTCAATTTCATTTTAAAATTTATATTTTACGACATATTTTTACTATAATATACATTAATATAATATACATTTATACTGTAAGTCTATACTGACCCTTGCGAGATGGGCCGCCTGTGTGTAAATACATACTCAGAGTAAAATCACAAACATCATATTCACCCGAGTACGTAACACCAACACACACAAAAATATCAAATGAAAAAAATGTTAATTATTTCAACATAATCTTGTATATCTCTTTTTCATTCTTCACATGGAAGAGTCAACTCTCAAACTCACTTCGACGAGTACATGATTTCACAATGCTGGCAGCGAGCTCATTTTTGCGATGAGTGAAAACGGAGCCGCTAGTCATTTCATTTAATTTTCCTGTTTCTCTAAAGTGTGAATAGTTCTTGAGTTCACCGCCATCTGATGTTCCACAATGCTTACCATTGGTGGATTAAGCAAGGTTTTTTTAGAGAGGGGGGGGGGGTGTTCTAGGCGAGCAACCATGAACGAGAGATGAAAGTTTGGGTAATCGTTCCATGTTTCGGTAATCGTTCCACAGTAAACGTTATGAAATGGATATTATAGACTTATAGTGTACTGAAAAGTTCACTGGATACATCCATACACACCCTAACCTTAAACCTAACCTAATCCTAACTTATATTGGTGCGCGAAGAGTTCGTACAGTCTGGTTTTCATATATGGTCGTAAAGATTGAATCGTGATCTTTCTCGTCAGTGACTGATAATACGTGGAGTGATTATAACTAGAGAATACGCATGGTTTATATGTATGATATTTGCTGTGTTGGTGTAATGTACTCAGGTGAATAAGATGCTTGTGATGTTACTCTGAGTGTTTCATCGATTTATATGTAGTTTTCAGGTAGAAACTATTATAAATTGGCCGTTGAGAAAGATCGTGACTCTATTTTTACCACCATATAGAAACCAGGTTTGAGTTAAAGAAGATTTATCAACTCTCCTGCCCCCTCCAGTGAATACAGGAAAGTTGAGGAGAATAGACTTCTCTGTTTACTTTTGTTCAAAATGGCCTCGTAAAGCCCTCGTTTTCATGTTCGCCTGTTTTAGCAAGACAGGCGCACATGAAGGTTATATCTCCATATTTTGGGCACGAATGTTTCTCTGTGGACTTGAGCCCAATCACAAACCTATCCTTTGCCCTACTGTGCCGACGAAATATGAGGAAATATTTTTCTTTAATATCTTTTTATGAACACAGATCTCTAAAGTCTAAACAGTGAAACGTCTCTAACGTCTCTTCAGACAAGAAATATTAAAGTAGCTCCTTGCCCGAACTTTACACAAATTTTCTAATTTCAATTAGTAAACTCCTATATATGGATGTGACAAAAATTCAAATATTCAAGTGCAAACTTACATCGTGATCACACAAATCTGGGTATAAATCTCAAATTTCCCGAGAATGGACTATATTTTATAGAGCTCAACAGAACTTCTGGCTATAATATTCTCGCAGCTCCTCGTGGAATGAACAACAGTATTTAACAGGTATCATAGATTGCAAGGTCTGATAGTTAACGAATATATATATATATATATACATTGCCACCTGCAAAATTATCACAAACAATCTTTGAAAATAACATTAGACTCTACACCACAACATGACAATTTTTTTACAATCTGAAATGCCCATGAGGCAATATAGCTTTTATTGTGGCATGTATAAATTTTACATGCAGTACAGTCTACATAGGTCAGGTGAACTCCGCAATACATTTGATTCTCTTATGAAAGAATATCCTACTTCTTCAATAAGCTTCAATAAACTTAGTGGTATTGCGGTGTGGTGCTGGCTTTTCTCTTGCCGCAAAACAACTTTTCTTTAGAGTACGTTTTGAAATTGTACAAAATCAGTGTTGTTTTATCGCTATTATGTTTACGTCACACGCTGTGAGCAATAGAGCGGATATCCGCTATTACCACTGATATATCGACAATTATATTCCCGATTAGATATGAGACGTGCCTGATGGACCTCTAAACAACATGTTTTCATGTTTCAACTCGAGACAATTGTGATTGTCAATGATCTTCCTTCGTTCCTTAAATTAAGACCGATTTACACAACAACCTACATGCTTACAACTTGAGTAGCACTGTGTAAATCTAGCACACAATTCAGCTACGTTGTCGTAGGCAGGTGACTGAGTTTTATGCTTGATTTACACAGTACAACTCGAGTTGTAAACAGGTTGCATGCATAGATATCTTATATACACTAGATAGTGCATCTAATTATTCTGCAATTCAAAAATTGAAGCCGTGATTGCAGACTCAGGATATTCCCATGAAAATGATGAAATGAGAAGACTCGTATGTTTTCTATGTCTTAAACAGGGAACTTAAACATTAAGTTAAACCTATTCCAAATACATTTTCAAACTATTCAAATGATGAAAGTTATTGTTGTTTTTTAAGCGTTTATTAGCGAGTGGGAAACTCCAACATGGCCGCCATCTATTCAAATGGGGGTAACCCCTGGAATATTCTTGGCTTCAATTTTACTAAAGGAGATGCGCTGTCTAGTGTATATAAGATATATATGGTTGCATGCGACGGTTTTAGGCAAGAGTTGTGTAGTGTGTAAATCGGCGTTCACGTTGAAATCTTTCACGTCAGATAATTTCACTTGTTAATATCAGACAAGCCCTTATCTAAGAATACATAACGATCTCTAATAAAATAATTCACTTTGCCAATATACATAATTGAAAAAGACCAATGAAGAAACGAAAAAATTAAACTCTTCACTGACCAAACATTCCTTTGTTCTATTCTATATATCGGCTTCCGATAATCAGAACAACGATAATTACGAACTACAACACATTTAGTTAAATGTAAAACTATAAAGTGGTGAATTTCTCTCAAGAAATTGAAGAAAAGGATGGTTTATATTTGAATTTAAAAATATGCTATATTGTTATTTCAACCTTATGCGTCTGAAACCTGATAGACATTTTATTTCTACTCAATGTAAAAATTAAAGATAAAATTGATGACTTTCCTTTACGAAGTAAAATCGTTCGGCGTTAGACAGAATACAATCACTAAAGGCGCGGTATACCGATTTGCCTCAAGCAAATTCATTTATCTTATTATTTTGTCTATCGACAACTACAGCTTGGACGTTGAATTTTTCTAACCAATTAACACTGAACTTCACCTAATCACGACAACACTTCATGAATTTCACAGAAATGGATTATATATCAAACAAATTTATTCCAATTTGCGTATCTCTCATTCTCAAATCAATCACCCAAATACCACAAAAATTTCATTATTTCAAGAACATATTAATATTCTCTAGTTTCATGTATATAATCCTGTGAATTCCTCGCCACTATAATATCCTGTTCAACCGCCGTCTTTTATACATTTCTCGCTGCTCAAACGTCATGTAAGAGCATGTAAATTTTCTCAGGAGAGTGTTTTATCGTATTCAACCGTTTCCCCACGGAATAATAATTTCCTTTATACTCCTAATCATTTATACAAACGAATAGTATATAACCTCACTCAAACCTTGCTCTAGAATCGAACATTCTTTGTAAAAATTACACAAGAAATTGCTTCAGTTAAAGCCTTTAAACATTTATAATAAATGACAAATTTTCATATGCGAAACCCGATCGCGACATAAAAAAGCTAGTTCCCATATTATGCTTTATAAACTGTCTGCCTTCCCGCATTTATAATTCACTCGATTGGTTTAGCTTCTCAATCGATAATACTATATGTTATTCCCGTCTTCATTGACTAGTTTAAATAAACTCAGAAATCTTACCGAGTCATCAAGTATTCTGCTTGTCTCAACAGCGTTTGTATTTGGTCTGTGCGACGATTCATTGAGTTGTGTCGTCATGATCATTCGCTTTCTCGACTCTTCAAATTTCCTCGATGCTAGTGCTACTGATTAAAATCCGTGGCTCGCTCGTGGGCAGCGGGTTATCTATATAAGGAGTGAAAGAGACGGATTATATGAGACGGGGGTTGAGACGTCATTGCTTCTGAGACACAAGGCATGCATGTCATGTGTGACCTTATGTTGCAACCCACGTTTATTGGATAGATTGTGTTGAGATGCCTACATTACAGGAGGTGACTCAATATTATATAACACTTCAGCCATTGAACAAATTGCTCAAGTACTTCTCGTTTTACTAATATAAGAAAGTTAAGAAACACAAGATCATCTTGCACAGTTTGTGTCAGCATAGATATAATGACAAAAACATCATAGAACTATAGATGGTTACGGGAACCACGGAGTATTTTAATAAAATATAAAACAACGGTAAACCCGAAAATAAACATTTTAATATTCTAGCTTTCGACTATAAGATTCAGTCATCATCAGGAAGATGATGACTGAATCTTAGTAGTCGAAAGCTAGAATATTAAAATGTTTATTTTCGGGGTTACCGTTGTTTTATATTCTATATAGATGGGCTCATGGGCAATAGGGTTTGAACTGTCTGAAAAATACAAGGTCAAGGAAACTACGACGTTTCAAGCGAAGCCATCAGGATGTTAGTATATAGCTAAACTGAGAAAGGGCCTTCGCTCGTATCGTCGAAGTTTCGTTGTATTATTGAGATAGTTGATATATAGCCATCTACGGTTCTCTATAGTAATATAACATCATACAATTTGAACCAAAAAGCACGAGGAACACTTGAACACTTCGAGCGAACACGCTTGTCTTGCTAAGTGTACAAACTCCACTCATGCGGTTGATTTCAGCTTTTTCATATAATAGGCATATAAAGGTCCATATACACACTGGACGCGATTCGACAACGCGACGCGATTTTTTAGTTTTTGACAGTTAATAAAACAGCCAATGAGAGAAAATTTTAAAAGATATATAGACCAAATAACTCAAAATGTTCTAACGCTTCTAAATATTTGGAAAATTTAAACTAGGATCAAAGTTGTCGTTCCGAGTGAAAATTGAAAAATCGCGTCGCGTTGTCGAATCGCGTCCGGTGTTGTATGGAGCTTAACACTCGTTGACGGCAATACTACGCTCAAATATAGTTTCTTTTCAATAAGAGCCGAGTGAATATATAAGCCTGAAAATATCAATTTATATATATTACTTCCACGTCGCGGTTTGTGTCTGAACTATCGGAAAACTGATCTTCAATGACAATGTTTCAGGTACGTCTGCTTATACTTCATCGAGAGCAAGAACGATATATATTTATAAAAATATATATCTATTTTGTGTTGTCTTTAAGTGTGAGACAACATGACAAACATATATCTTCACTGGAGTGCATATAACACCAGAAATAAAAAAATGGAAATATATCTTATCATCCGACTATGGAAACGAGTTGATGAACGACACTACTAGTGTCACATTTTAGCACTCGAAACTGAAATTACTTTACAGTTCCGCCCGGCCTTATTAACAATTTGTCCTCAGTCACAAATAATATGCGGCGTAACGTTCCAGGTGATCTCGTGTTCGTATTTTAGCCAATCAGCGCTCAGAAAGGGTTGTCCGAATAGAAATCCATTTTGATGTATTCAGTCAATTATATCTTTCGTTATTCTTTATGAAACTAGTTGAAATTTTGTAATTATGTTTGGTTATGAGAACTCTAGCTCTGACAAAAATATAGAATCAAAATAAAGTATATTACAGGAGATATTCAGTTGTTTTAATCATAAAATGGATTTCTATTTGACAACTAGTGCCAGTACTTTTCCGCGTATCAAGATCATCTGGTTAGGAGTCTCATTACAACAAATTTGAAGTAGTATATACGTTTATATGAACACTAAAACATCACTTGGAGAAAATGTATAGTACGTCTATTTCATCCGAGAAATTGTATATTTGCAATGCCAATAGTTGACTGCAAAAACTCGATCGCTCGTTGGCGGTAACGCGGAAACTTACTGCAAATATGAAATGGTGCTTAATCTGTTTTCCGTCAGATTTTATGGGTTTAAATAAGTACATGCAAAAACACTACAGCATGCTATAGTGGCTTGATTTTTATCCGAAATAGAAAGCTTTGAATTTAATTAATCTTACTGTACATGATATACAGGTAATTAAAGTCAACCGCCTATAGTTAGATTCATGTATCTTATCATGCGGATTCACGCCGTGTTTATTTGGCCATGTCAACATAAATTGTTCCTTTGTCTAATTCTGCACTAAGCCCAAACATCCAATACGTATTTCAATAAAGCCTCGCGCATTCACAACTTAATTCTTTTCGTCATGTACCTCTCAAAATTACTTTATTTTAGCTTTATTTTCTAGAGCAGGGTTTTCAGTTGGCAACCTTTTAAAATGCAGAAAATAAGAGAAACAGAAAATAATAGTAAAAACTGTCCTTGAAGTAAAACAAAATTATCAACGAAACTCTCATTACACTAGAAATTAAAATTGATCTGTGGTAACCATCGGTTAGATTCTTCAGTTATAGTTATCATTGTGTGTGCCAAATTTCAGAGGAATACCTCAAAAATTGAGCGCGCAGCGGACGATTTCGCTAAAACATGAATGCATTATATCATAAGATGTAGCCTTAAAATTGATGTCATGTTTACAGCAATATGGCATGTAAAACTTATATTGAACTTCAGACGTCATTTATTGGGTACGAGGCTGTCATTTATCAGCTTTGGAGTACCATCCAAATTCTCAATTATTTTAGCATTATTTTACAAATGAAAGTCTAAACATACTTTTATAGGCCTTTATAGGTTATATATTTCCCAACAAGATCATCTATTCTATTGAAGTTAAAACATAGTTGGAACACTCATTAAACCTTTACTGTTTTATCAATCTAGAGCTTGAACTGTCCGCCGTAACAATCGGTTAAAAATAACACGTTTTGACCCAGGGCTTAATTAAATATGGCTCTGTGTCAAAAATTGCGTTACAAAATGCATGACTGATGTAGGACAGCTAAAATGACTCAGTTAATGAAGTCATAGTGTATTTTTAGACCCAAATCACGCGATTGCGTTATGACATGACAACGCCAAATTGATATATCAAGTACATGCATATGGGAATGGCATTACGTCATTTTTGTGATAACTATGACGTCAGTTTTGCGTGGGCGTAAAAGAAGGTATAAATATGACGCGCGCGTGAGAATTGCTGCATAATCAAATACGAGATTTAACGTTTAGATACACAAGATTAATACAAAAATTTTTTTTGAATGATGCTAAGCGAGAATATATCAGATACTGAAAGACAGAACACAATGGTTTTGAACGGGGGGATGCACTGCATAGCTTGTGGGGAGAAGGTAAGTTTGGCAAATTTATTGGTTAAATATTAAATGTACAAATACAAAAAAATCATCAAACGTTAACTTACTTAACTAATCGGGAAAGACGCGAACGGGACTAAAGTACCCATGCGAGGCGCCTTCCGGCGTTAAGATAACTATATGAATAGTAACAAATTATATGATATAAACCGTAAATATAACTATATGCCTAGTTCAGTGACAGTCATGAGACAGAAGCGTGTGTCAAACAATGTCAGATATATTTGCTAGATTAGCTGTTTAAACGAAGAGATGCTATAAAAACTCTGTGCAGAGGCTGTTTTGCAAATAATCTTCCATAGTTTGACAATCCGGTTGTAGAAGGAGCCCTAGTAAGTACTGCATGGTAAGCACTATTATGAACAGGCCTAGCTCACTGCAGGACCTCAGTTTACAACTGGTAGAGTTATATTCACTAATATGATACCAAGCGAAGATAAGCATGATATCATTGATAGACCGCATCTCCAAGCAAATAAATATAACAGCGAAGGATCTAAGCGTTCGTTGAAAAGAAAAATCCGATTTTTTAATGTTTAGCCTGCGTGTATGACCACCCTGGCCTTGAAATGAGCCTGCCAGTCATGCAACTCAGGCCAAATGGGCAACAATTAATCGGGCCGATTTCAGGTTTAACCAAATGATTGATTTGAAAAATAGGCTGCAACGTCATCTGACGACATCGTCAACCGTGACAACTTCTTCATTAACATTCGGTAAAACCTGAAATCGGCCCGATTAATCGTTAAACGTACCTTAAAAAAGTACAGTCAACATATAGCGTTATTTTACAAGATAAAGCACCCACGTGCTTTCTATAAATTTAAGTTTGTTTGCCCATGTAAAAACGCATAAAAATTAAAAATTTGAAATGCACAAATAGCCATGTGGTCAATTTATTCTCGTTAGTTTTGAGAGCGTGTGACGTACAAGAGAGAAAAATGTCCTCTTGATAAACAATTAAATATCTGATGCTTCTCACAAGAACTTCACATATTTCCTTCCTTACAAGTTTAAGTTGAGGACATCGAGAGGGTTGATAGACAAAAACTGTATTGTCTTTAGCCCGTTCCTGAACAAGTATAACATAGGTCCTATCACTTTGGCCTGAATGTGTGTAAACGTGCTTTCAACGATTTAAAATTTTTAATTTTATGTAAATTTGTAAATGTCGACAGAAGTCAAATTGGGAGGTAGCCTCGCATGGGCTATTATGGCCCGTTCGCTATTTTCCCGTTTAGGAACTGCATGTTTGTTGTATTTGTACCTTATTAATGTAATATATTAAGTTCCTAATAAAGCTGTTAAAAAAAAAAAAAGTGTTGGCCAAATCCAATGTGGGATGAAAATTTTAAACAGAGTCTATGAACTTGATTGAACAGTCTTCCAACATAACCCAACACATGGGATGAATGTAAACACAAACACATTTCAACCGCGGCCTCGGCTGTAAGTGTACCCTTGACATTCGAACAACACAAGCAACACATGCTAACAAAATTAAGCCATCTCAAAAAGAAAATTGCCTGGCAAGGGGGAATAAATTTAAAATTTTGTGATTTTCGTACCGGTCTCATGCCGTAAACATGTTGACAAATGATTTCAACTTTCATTCCGGTTTGACTTCGTCCGAGTCTCATGTAAACGGGGCCTAACTCGTTTGTGACACTGGGTCTTTACTCTGAGTCGCACAACAGTGGGAACGAGAGAGGGAAGACAACTGGTTAGCTACTTAATAACTTCCTAAATCGTGCGTGGCAGGCTATTAAATCCGTTTATCAGGTGGCGTGTTACTTAAAATCTGAAACGTTTTCTCGTCAAACCGGTTCATAGTCGGATCGTGCATTCGTGCCAAATGTCACTCAGTTATAAGGACGATTTAGACTACACAACTTTTGCCTAAAACTGTCGACGCTTGTGAACAAATGACTCTGCGGAAATGAAGTCCAAATATTACTTTGACTTTTGTTGTCTTGTTTAAATACTGTAGCTCGAATCTTGAGTTTACAAGTTGCTAACAGTATTCGTAGTGTATTTTGTCTTATATTATAATCACTTCAGCACTGCTTGCATGTCCTCACTTTATTGGACAGATTATTGACGATAATCAAGACACTATAAAATTATAAGAAAGCTTTGGATGGATAAGATTAAGGATGCAACTGCCTGTAAAATACAAGGAGAACTTCGAAGTTTCAAATGAAGGTCCTTTACTGACTTCCTGCATGACCAAGGGTCTTCGGCTCGAAACGTAGAAGTTCTCCTTCTATTTTTCACGTAGTTGCATCCCTATCAATCTTGAAACAGATCGTTCCAGACTATGAACAGTATTTCCTACCTCGATGAATACGTTGTGCTTATAGCTGCAGGAAACCCTCAGCGTTCAATGAAACATCTTTCAGTACGCGGAAAAACACACCATTTCTCCACAGGAGTTGTGTCGCAACTACAAAGCCAAATTATACAGTATTTAAGCTTTAAGTATGATGAAGGAAGTTCGCACACAAGAGCTAATACGGAAGTATATTCCTCGCCAAGTCAAGGCCAGTCAAGGATATATCGGCACGGTTGAAGAGAGCGAAAAATTAATGAAATTACTTTTTTTAGTTGGTACGCGAGATGTTAGATGCAAGCGTGACGTTTTTCTCAAAATAATGAACCTCTCTTGGGAACTGTTCAAAAAAATGCCTGTCAAGACAAAATATTAAATAAACCAATTTTATAGCCATATGACATCCACCTTTGGCAGATATCGAAAAACTGACATTAACTGTACGGTTTGATATAACAAGATATATTATAAGTCAACACATACCAACAATATCCATTTTATGCGATCACTTGAATTCATTTTTTTTTTCATTATTTCTTTTATATTTGCCTCGATATTTGCCCAAGAATACTTTGCTAATATATCATGTATAAATTATACAAAAATACTAGCGGGAGTTAAGATCCATTACTGTACTACAATATCCTGATATTACCAATAATGAATTAAGGCTCAGCTCCTACAAGTCAACATGAAATTTTAACAAGGGGGCTCAGCCCCCCCTGAGCCCTCTCTCCCCCCGTCATCCACTACACCACTGGATAAGTTTGGCTCAGGGGAATTTTAAAGCACATTTTCACATTTTCATAGCACTGAGCCGTATCCAAATCAATCCTTGCCCGTCCCGATTACTATAAATTACACTACGCTTGCCCAGATTTCGGAGTCAAATAAAGCTAGGCTTGTCACTTAGAAAATTTTTGGCTGATCGAAAAAAAATTTCAGTCGTCATACATCGACTTAGAAAGGTTCAAAACGCATATTAACGGAGATTTGGCTCAGGGGGATGGTTTGGCTCAGGGGAATTTTAAAGCACATTTTCACATGGCTATGATAGCACTGAAGACGTATGCAAATGAATACTTGCCCGTCCTTCAATATA
>CACRXK020004253.1:0-28349 GCA_902702795.2 Paramuricea clavata
AAAACCTTTTCCTCAGCGCCAGGAACCTTGTCCTCAGCGCTTGGAACCTTTTCCTCACCGCCAGGAACCTTGTCTTCACCGCTTGGAACCTTGTCCTCACCGCCAGGAACCTTCTCCTCACCGCCAGGAACCTTGTCCTTACAGCTTGGAACCTTGTCCTCACTGCCAGCAACTTTGTACTCAACGACAAACACCTTTTCCTGAGCGCCAGGAACCTTGTCCTCACCGCCAGGAACCTTGTCCTCACCGCCGGGAACTTTGTACTCAAAGCCAAAAACCTTTTCCTCAGCACCAAAAACCTTTTCCTCAGCGCTTGGAACCTTTTCCTCACCGCCAGGAACCTTGTCTTCACCGCTTGGAACCTTGTCCTCACCGCCAGGAACCTTGTCCTCACCGCCGGGAACTTTGTATTCAACGCCAAAAACCTTTTCCTCACCACAAAAAACCTTTTCCTCAGCGCCACGAACCTTGTCCTCACCGCTTGGAACCTTTTCCTCACCGGCAGGAAACTTGTCTTCACCGCTTGGAACCTTGTCCTCACCGCCAGGAACCTTGTCCTCACCGCCAAGAACGTTGACCTCACCCCCAGGAATGTTGTCCTCACCGCCACGAACCTTGTCCTCACCGTTTGGAACCTTGTCTGACCGCCAGGAACTTTGTACTCAACGCCAAAAACCTTTTCCTCAGCGCTAGCAACCTTGTCCTCACCGCCAGGAACCTTGTCCTCACCGCCAGGGACCTTGTCTTCACCGCCGGGAACCTTGGCCTCTCCGCCAGGAACCTTGTCCTCACCGCCAAGAACGTTGACCTCACCCCCAGGAATGTTGTCCTCACCGCCAGGAACCTTGTCCTCACCGCCAGGAACCTTGTCCTTACCGCTTGGAACCTTGTCCTCACTGCCAGCAACTTTGTACTCAACGCCCAAAACCTTTTCCTCAGCGCCAGGAACCTTGTCCTCACCGCCAGGAACCTTGTCCTCACCGCCAGGACCCTTGTCCTCACAGCCAGGAACTTTGTACTCAAGGCCAAAAACCTTTTCCTCAGCGCCAGGAACCCTGTCCTCTCAGTTTGGAACCTTGTCCTCACTGCCACGAACCTTGTCCTCACCGCCAGGAACTTTGTACTCAACGCCAAAAACCTTTTTCCTCTCCCCCAGGAACCTTTTCATCACCGTCAGGAACCTTGTCCTCACCTCTTGGAACATTGTCCTCACCGCCAGGAACCTCGTCTTCGCCGCCAGGAACCTTGTCCTCACAGCCAGGAACCTTGTCCTCTTCGCCAGGAACTTTGTACTCAACGCCAAAAACCTTTTCTTCAGCGCCAGCAACCTTGTCCTCCCCGCTTGGTACCTTGTCCTCCCTGCCAGGAACCTAGTCCTCAGCACCAGGAACTTTGAACCCAACGCCAAAAACTTTTTCCTCAGCGCCAGAAACCTTGTCCTCACCGGCAGGAACCTTGTCCTAACCGCTTCGTACCTTGTCCTCACTGCCAGGAACCTAGTCCTCACCACCAGGAACTTTCTACTCAACGCCAAAAACCTTGTCCTCACCGCCAGGAACCTTGTCCTCACCGCTTGGAACCTTTTCCTCTCCCCAGGAACCTTGTCTTCACCGCCAGGAACCTTGTCCTCACCGCCAGGGACCTTGTTCTCACCGCCGGGAACTTTGTGCTTGCTGCCAAGAACCTTGTCCTCACCGCCAGGAACCTTGTGCTCAACGCCAGGAACATTGTCCTCACCGCCAGCAACCTTGTTCTCATCGCCAGAAACTTTGTACTCAACGCCAAAAACCTTTTCTTCAGCGCGCGGAACCTTGTCTTCACCGCCAGGAACCTTGTTCTCACCGCCAGGAACCTTGTCGTCACTGCCAAGAAAATTGTACACAACGCCAAAAACCTTTTCCTCAGCGCCAGGAACCTTGTCCTCCCCGCTTAGAACCTTGTCCTCACTGCCAGGAACCTTCTCCTCACCGCCAGCAACTTTGTACCCAACGCCAAAAACCTTTTCCTCAGCGCCAGGAACCTTGTCCTCACCGCTTGGTACCTTGTCCTCACTGCCAGGAACCTAGTCCTCACCGCCAGGAACTCTGTACTCAACGCCAAAAACCTTTTCCTCAGCACCAGGAACCTTGTCCTCACCGCCAGGAACTTGACCTCACTGCCAGGAACCTTGTCCTCACCGCTTGGAACCTTGTCGTCACTGCCAGGAACCTAGTCCTCACCGGCAGAAACTTTGTACTCAACGCCAAAAACCTTTTCTTCAGCGCCAGGAACCTTGTCGTCAGCGCTTGGAACCTTGTCCTCACCGCCACGAACCTTGTTCTCACCGCCAGGAACTTTGTACTCAACGCCAAAAACCTTTTCCTCTGCGCCAGGATGCTTGTCCTCACCCCCAGGAACTTTGTACTCAACGCAAAAACCTTTTCTTGAGCTTCAGGAACCTTGTCTTCACCGCATGGAACCTTGTCCTCACCGCCAGGAACCTTGTCTTCACCGCATGGAACCTTGTCCTCACCGCCAGGAACCTTGTCCTCACCGCAAGGAACGTTGGCCTCACCGGCAGAAATCTTGTCCTCACCGCCAGGAACCTTGTCCTCACCGCTTGGAACCTTGTCCTCAGCTCCAGGAACCTTGTCCTCACCGCCAGGAACCTTGTCCTCACCGCCAGGAACTTTGTACTCAACGCCAAAAATCTTTCCTCAGCGCCAGGAACCTTGTCCGCACCGCTTGGAATTTTGTCCTCACCGCCAGAAACCTTGTCCTCACCGCCAGGAACTTTGTGCTCAACGCCAAAAACCTTTTCGTCAGCGCTAGGAACCTTGTCCTCACCGCCAGGAACCTTGACCTCACCGACAGGAACCTTGTCCTTACTGGCAGGAACCTTGTCCTGACCGCCAGGCACCTTGTCCTAACCGTTTGGTACCTTGTCCTCACCTACAGGAGCTTTGTACACAACGCCAAACACCTTTTCGTCAGCGCCAGGAACTTTGTCCTCACCGCCAGGAACCTTGTCCTAACCGCTTGGAACCTTGTCCTCTCTGCCAGCAACCTACTCCTCACCGACACGAACTTTGTACTCAACGCCAAAAACCTTTTCCTCAGCGCCAGGAACCTTGTCCTCACCGCCAGGAACCTTGCCCTCACCGCTTGGAACCTTGTCCTCACCGCCAGGAACCTTGTCCTCACAGCCAGGAACTTTGTACTCAAAGCCAAAAACTTTTTCCTCAGCTCCAGGAACCCTGTCCACACCTCTTGGAAACTTGTCCTCACTGCCAGCAACCTTGTCCTCACCGCCAGGAACTTTCTACTCAACGCCAAAAACCTTTTCCTCAGCCCCAGGAACCTTGTCATCACCGCCAGGAACCATGTCCTCACCGCTTGGAACCTTGTCCTCACCGGCAGGAACCTTGTCTTCACCGCCAGGAACCTTGTCCTCACCGCCAGGAACCTTGTCCACACCGCCAGGAACTTTGTACTCAACGCCAAAAACCTTTTCCTCTGCGCCAGGAACCTTGTCCTCCCCGCTTGGAACCTTGTCCTCACCGCCAGGAACTTTGTCATAACCGCTTGGTACCTTGTCCTCACCGCCAGGAACTTTGGACCCAACGCCAAACACCTTTTCGTCAGCGCCAGGAACTTTGTCCTTACCGCCAGGAACCTTGTCCTAATCGCTTGGAACCTTGTCCTTACTGCCAGGAACGTAGTCCTCACCGCCAGGAACTTTGTACTCAACGCTAAAAACCTTTTCCTCATCGCCAGGAGCCTTGTCCTCACCGCCAGGAACCCTGTCCTCACCGCTTGGAAGCTTGTCCTCACTGCCACGAACATTGTCGTCACCGCCAGGAACTTTCTACTCAACGCCAAAAACCTTTTCCTCAGCCCCAGGAATCTTGTCATCACCGCCAGGAACCTTGTCTTCACCGCCAGGAACCTTGTCCTCACCCCCAAGAACCTTGTCCTAACCGCTTGGTACCTTGTCCTCACTGCCAGGAACGTAGTCCTCACCTCCAGGAACTTTGTACTCAACGCCAAAAACCTTTTCCTCAGCGGCAGGAAGCTTGTCCTCACCGCCAGGAACCTTGTCCTCACCGCTTGCAACCTTGTCCTCGCCGCCAGGAACCTTGTCTTCACCGCCAGGAACCTTGTCCTCACCGCCAGCAACGTTGGCCTCTCTGCCAGGAATCTTGTCCTCACCGCCAGGAACCTTGTCCTTACCGCCAGGAACCTTGTCCTTACCGCCAGAACATTGTCCTCACCGCGAGGAACCTTGTCCTCACCGCCAAAAACTTTGTACTCAACGCCAAAAACCTTTTCCCCACCGCTTGGAACCTTGTCCTCACTGCCAGGAACCTTGACCTCACCGCCAGGAACTTTGTAGTCAACGCCAAAATGCTTTTCCTCAGCGCCAGGAACCTTGTCCTCACCGCCAGGAACCTTGTCCTCACATCTTGGAACCTAGTCCTCACCGCCAGAAACCTTGTCTTCACCGCCAGGAACCTTGTCCTCACCGCCAGGAACCTTGTCCTAACCGCCAGGAACCTTGTCCTCACCGCCAGGAACCTTGTCCTTACCGCCAGGAACCTTGTCCTCACCGCCAGAAACTTTGTACTCAACGCCAAAAACCTTTTCTTCAGCGCGCGGAACCCTGTCCTCACCGCTTGGAACCTTGTCCTCACTGCCAGGAACCTTGACCTCACCGCCAGGAACTTTGTAGTCAACGCCAAAAACCTTTTCCTCAGCGCCAGGAACCTTGTCCTCACCGCCAGGAACCTTGTCCTCACCGCTTGGAACATAGTCCTCACCGCCAGAAACCTTGTCTTCACCGCCAGGAACCTTGTTCTCACCGCCAAGAACCTTGTCCTAACCGCTTGGTACCTTGTCCTCACTGCCAGGAACGTAGTCCTCACCGCCAGGAACTTTGTACTCAACGCCAAAAACCTTTTCCTCAGCGGCAGCAAGCTTGTCCTCGCCGCCAGGAACCTTGTCTTCACCGCCAGGAACCTTGTCCTCACCACCGGAAACCTTGTCCTCATCGCAAGGAACTTTGTACTCAACGCTAAAAACCTTTTTCTCAGCGCCAGGAACCTTGTCCTTCCCGCTTGGAACCTTGTCCCGACCGGCAGCAACCTTGTCCTGATCGCCAGGAACTTTGTACGGAACGCCAAAAAGATTTTCCTCAGCGGCAGGAACCTTGTCCTCACAGCCAAGAACATTGTCCTCACCGCCAGGAGCCTTGTCCTCGCTGCCAAGAACCTTGCCCTCACCGCCAGCAACCTTGTGCTAACCGGCAGCAACTTTGTACTCAACGCCAAAAACCTTTTCCTCAGCGCCAGGAACCTTGTCTTCATCGTTTGGAACCTTGTCCTTACCGCCAGAAACCTTGTCTTCACTGCCAGGAACCTTGCCCTAACCGCCCGGAAATCTTGTCCTCACCCACAGGGACCCTGCCCTCACGACCAGGAACCTTGTCCTAACCGCCAGCAACCTTGTCCTCACCGCCGGGAACCTTCTCCTCACCGCCAGCAACGTTGGCCTTTCCGTGAGGAATCTTGTCCTCACCCCCAGCGACCCTGCCCTCACGCCCAGGAACCTTGTCCTTACAACCAAGAATCTTGTCCTCACCGGCAGGAAACTTGTCCTCACCGCCAGGAACCTTGTCCTCACCGCCATGAACCTTGTCCTCACCGCCAAGAACCTTGTCCCCACCGCAAGGAACCTTGTCTTCACCCCTGTAACCTTGTCCTCACCGCCAGGAACTTTGTACTCAACGCCAAAAACCTTTCCTCAGCGCCGGCAACCTTGTCCTCACCACTTGGAACCTTGTCCTCACCGCCAGAAACCTTTTCTTCAGCGCCAGAAACCCTGTCCTCACCGCTTGCAACCTTGCCCTTACCGCCAGGAACCTTGTCCTCACCGGCAGAAACCTTGTCCTCACCGACAGAAACTTTGTACTCAACGCCAAAAACCTTTTCTTCAGCGCCTGGAACCCTGTCCTCACCGCTTGGAACCTTTTCCTCAACGCCAGGAACCTTGACCTCGCCGCCAGGAACTTTGTACTCAACGCAAACACCTTTTCCTCAGGGCCAGGAACCTTCTCCTCACCGCCAGTATCCTTGTCCTCACCGCTTGGAACCTAGTCCTCACCGCCAGGAACCTTGTCTTCACCGCCAGAAACCTTGTCCTTACCGCCGAGGATGTCGTCCTCACGGCCAGAAACCTTGTCCTCACCGGCAGGAACCTTGTCTTCACAGCCAGGAACCTTGTCCTCACCGCCAGGAACCTTGTCCTCACTGCCAGGAACCTTGTCCTGAACTCCAGGAACCTTGTCCTCACCGCCAGAAACTTTGTACTCAACGCCAAAAACCTTTTCTTCAGCGCCAGAAACCCTGTCCTCACCGCTTGCAACCTTGTCCTTACCGCCAGGAACCTTGTCCTTACCGCCAGGAACTTTGTACTCAACGCCAAAAACCTTTTCCTCACCGCCAGGGACCTTGTCCTCTCCGACAGGAACCTTGTCCTCACCGCCAGGAACCTTGTCCTCACCGCCAGGAACCTTGTTCTCACCGCCAGGAACCTTTTCCTTACCGCCAGGAACCTTGTCCTCACCGCCAGGAAACTTGTCCTCACCGCCAGGAACTTTGTACTAAACGCCAAAAACCTTTTCCTTAGCGCCAGGAACTTGTCGTCACCGGTTGGAACCTAGTCCTCACCGCCAGGAACCTTGTCCTCACCGCTTGGAACCTAGTCCTCACCACCAGAAACCTTGTCTTCACCGCCAGGAACCTTGTTCTCACCGCCAGGAACCTTGTCCTGACCGTCAAGAATTTTGTACTCAACGCCAAAAACCTTTTCCTCAGCGCCAGGACCTTGTCCTCCCCGCTTGGAACCTTGTTCTCACCGCCAGGAACCTTCTCCTCACCGCCAGGAACCTTGTCTTCACCGCCAGGAACCTTGTCCTTACTGCCAGGAACTTTGTGCTCAACGCCAAAAACCTTTTCGTCAGCGCTAGGAACCTTGTCCTCACCGCCATGAACCATGACCTCACCGCCAGGAAACTTGTCCTCACTGGCAGGAACCTTGTCCTGACCGCCAGGAACCTTGTCCTAACCGATTGATACCTTGTCCTCACCGCCAGAAACTTTGTACCCAACGCCAAACACCTTTTCGTCAGCGCCAGGAACTTTGTCCTCACCGCCAGGAACCTTGCCTAACCGCTTGGAACCTTGTCCTCACTGCCAGGAACCTAGTCCTCACCGCCAGAAACTTTGTACTCAACGCCAAAAACTTTTGCTCAGGCCCAGGAACCTTGTCATCACCGCCAGTACTCAACGCCAAAAACCTTTTCCTCAGCGCCAGGAACCTTGTCCTCACCGCCAGGAACCTTGCCCTCACCGCTTGGAACCTTGCCCTCACCGCTAGGAACCTTGACCTCACCGCCAGGAACTTTGTACTCAAAGCCAAAAGCCTTTCCTCAGCCCCTGGAACCCCGTCCTCATCGCTTGGAACCTTGTCCTCTCTGCCAGGAACCTTGTCCTCACCGCCAGGAACTTTCTACTCAACGCCAAAAACCTTTTCCTCAGCCCCAGGAACCTTGTCATCACCGCCAGGAACCTTGTCCTCACCGCCAGGAACATTGTACTCAACGCCAAAAACATTTCCTCAACGCTTGGAACCTTGTCCTCACCGCTTGGAACATTCTCCTCAGCGCGAGGAACCTTCTCCTCACCGCCAGGAACCTTGTCCTCACGGCCAGGAAGCTTGTCCTCACCGCCAGGAACCTTGCCCCCACCGCCAGGAACCTTGTCCTCACCGCCAGGAACCTTATCCTCACCGCCAGGAACCTTTCCCTCACCGCCAGGAACCTTGTCCTCACCGCCAGGAGCCTTGTCCCCACTGCCAGGAACCTTGTCTTCACCGCCAGTAACCTTGTCCTCACCGCCAGGAACTTTGTACTCAACGTCAAAAACCTTTTCCTCAGCGCTAGGAACATTGTCCTCACCGCCCAGAACCTTGTCCCCACCGCCAGGAACCTTCTTCTCACCGCCAGGAAACTTGTCGTCACCTCCTGGAACCTTGTCCTCACTGCCAGGAACCTTGTCTTCACCGCCAGTAACCTTGTCCTCACCGACAGGAACTTTGTACTCAACGCCAAAAACCTTGTCCTCACCGCCAGGAACCTTGTCCTCACCGCTAGGAACCTCGCCCTCACCGCCAGGAACCTTGTCCTCACCGCCAGGAACCTTGTCCCCACTGCCAGGAACCTTGTCTTCACCGCCAGTAACCTTGACCTCACCTTCAGGAACTTTGTACTCAACGCCAAAAACCTTTCCTCAGCGCTAGGAACCTTGTCCTCACAGCTTGGAACCTTGTCCTCACCGCCAGAAACCTTGTCCTCACCGCCAGGAACTTTGTAGTCAACGCCAAAAACCTTTTCCTCAGCGCTAGGAACCTTGTCCTCACCGCCAGGAACCTTGCTCTCACCGCCAGGAACCTTGTCCTCACCCCCAGGAACTTTGTTACCACTGCCAGGAACCTTGCCTTCACCGCCAGTAACCTTGTCCTCACCGCCAGGAACTTTGTACTCAACGCCAAAAACCTTTCCTCAGCGCTAGGAACTTTGCCCTCACCACCAGGAACCTTGTCCTCACCGCCAGTAACCTTGTCCTCACTCCCAGGAACCTTGTCCTGACCGCCAGGAACCTTGTCCTCACCGCCAGGAACTTTGGTACTCAACGCCAAAAACCTTTTCCTCAGGGCCAGGAACCTTGTCTTCACCGTTTGTAACCTTGCCCACACCGCCAGAAACCTTGTCTTCACTGCCAGGAAACTTGTCCTCACCGCCAGGAAATCTTGTCCTCACCGCCAGGGACCCAGCCCTCACGCCCAGGAGACTTGTCCTAACCGTCAGGAACCTTGTCCTCACCGCCAGCAGCCTTCTCCTCACCGCCAGCAACGTTGGCCTCTCCGTCAGGAATCTTGTCCTCACCACCAGGAACCTTGTCCTCACCGCCAGGAACATTATCCTTACCGCCAAGAATCTTGTTCTCACCGCCAGAAACCTTGTCCTCACCGCCAGGAACATTGTCCTCACCGCCAGGAACCTTGTCCTTACCGCCGGGAACCTTGTCCCCACTACCAGGAACCTTGTCTTCACCGCCAGTAAGCTTGTCCTCACCGCCAGGAACTTTGTACTCAACGCCAAAAACTTTTCCTCAGCGCCAGGAACCTTGTCCTCACCGCCAGAAACTTGTCCTCACCGCCAGGAACTTTGTACTCATCGTCAAAAACCTTTGCCTCAGCGCTAGGAACCTTGTCCTCACCGCCAGGAACCTTGACCTCACCGCCAGGACACTTGTCCTGACCGCCAGGAACCTTGGCCTCACCGCCAGGAACTTTGTACTCAAGGCCAAAAACCTTTTCCTCAGCGCCAGGAACCCTGTCCTCACAGCTTGGAACCTTGACCTCACTGCCTGGAACCTAGTCCTCACCGACAGGAACTTTGTACTCAACGCGAAAAACCTTTTCCTCACCGCCAGGACCCTGTCCTCACCGCTTCGATCCTTGTCCTCAATGCCAGGAACCTTGTCCTCACCGCCAAGAACTTTGTACTCAAGGCCAAAAACCTTTTCCTCAGCGCCAGGAACCCTGCCCTCACAGCTTGGAACCTTGTCCTCATTGCCAGGAACCTTGTCCTCACCGCCAGGAACTTTGTACTCAACGCCAAAAACCTTTTTCCTCAGCCCCAGGAACCTTGTCATCACCGCCAGGAACCTTGTCCTCACCGCCAGGAACCTTGTCCTTACCGCCAGGAACCTTGTCCTCACCGCCAGGAACCTTGTCCTCACCGCCAGAAACTTTGTACTCAAAGCCAAAAACCTTTTCTTCAGCGTGCGGAACCCTGTCCTCACCGCTTGGAACCTTGTCCTCACTGCCAGGAACCCTGACCTCACCGCCAGGAGCTTTGTAGTCAACGCTAAAAACCTTTTCCTCAGCTCCAGGAACCTTGTCCTCTCCGCCAGGAACCTTGTCCTCACCGCTTGGAACCTAGTCCTCACCGCCTGAAACCTTGTCTTCACCGCCAGGAACCTTGCTCTCACCACCAGGAACCTTGTCCTCACCGCGAGGAATTTTGTACTCAACGCTAAAAACCTTTTCCTCAGCGCCAGGAACCTTGTCGTCCCCGCTTGGAACCTTGTCCTGACTGTCAGGAACCTTGTCCTCACCGCCAGGAACTTTGTACTCAACGCCAAACACCTTTCCTCAGGGTCGGGAACCTTGTTTTCATTGTTTGCAACCTTCCCCACACCGCCAGAAACCTTGTCTTCACCGCCAGGAAACTTGTCCTCACCGCCAGGAAATCTTGTCCTCACCGCCAGGGACCCAGCCCTCACGTCCCGGAGCCATGTCCTAACCGCCAGGAACCTTGTCCTCACCGCCAGGAACCTTCTCCTCACCGCCAGCAACGTTGTCCTCACCGCCAGGAACCTTGTCCCCACTACCAGGAACCTTGTCTTCACCGCCAGTAACCTTGTCCTAACCGCCAGGAACTTTGTACTCAACGGCAAAAACCTTTTCCTCAGCGCCAGGAACCTTGTCCTCCCCGCTTGGAACCTTGTCCTCACCGCCAGGAACCTTGTCCTCACCGCCAGGAACTTTGTACCCAACGCCAAAAAACCTTTTCCTCAGCGCCACGAACCTTGTCCTCACCGCCAGGAACCTTGTGCTAACCGCTTGGAACCTTGTCCTCACCGCCAGGAAACTTGTGCTCACCGCCAGGAACTTTGTACTAAACGCCAAAAACCTTTTCCTTAGCGCCAGGAACCTTGTCGTCACCGGTTGGAACCTAGTCCTCACCGCCAGGAACCTTGTCCTCACCTCCAGGAACTTTGTACTCAACGCCAAAAACCTTTTCCTCAGCGCGCGCCAGGAAGCTTGTCCTCACCGCCAGGAACCTGGTCCTCACCGCTTGGAACCTAGTCCTCACCACCAGAAACCTTGTCGTCACCGCCAGGAACCTTGTTCTCACCGCCAGGAACCTTGTCCTGACCGCCAAGAATTTTGGACTCAACGCCAAAAACTTTTTCCTCAGCGCCAGGACTTTGTCCTCGCCGCTTGGAACCTTGTTCTCACCGCCAGGAACTTTGTACCCAACGCCAAAAACCTTTTCCTCAGCGCCAGGAACCTTGTCCTCACCGCCAGGAACCTTGTGCTAACGGCTTGGACCCCTTTCCTTACCGACAGGAACCTTGTCCTCACCGCCGGAAACTTTGTACTCAACGCCAAAAACCTTTTCTTCAGCGCGCAGAACCCTGTCCTCACCGCTTGGAACCTTGTCCTCACTGCCAGGAACCTTGACCTCACCGCCAGGAACTTTGTAGTCAACGCCAAAAACCTTTTCCTCAGCGCCCGGAACCTTGTCCTCACCGCTTCGAACCTTGTCCTCACTGCCAGGAACCTTGTCCTTACCGCCAGGAACTTTGTACTCAACGCCAAAAACCTTTTCCTTAGCCCCAGGAATCTTGTCATCACCGCCAGGAACCTTGTCCTCACCGCCAGGAACATTGTCTTCACCGCCAGGAACCTTGTCCGCACCGCCAGGAACCTTGTGCTCAATGCCAAAAACCTTTTCCTCAGCGCCAGGAACCTTGTCCTCCACGCTTGGAACCTTGTCCTCACCGGCAGGAACCTTGTCCTCACCGCCAGGAACCTTGTCCTAACCGGTTGGTACCTTGTCCTCACTGCCGGGAACCTTGTCCTCATCGCCAGCAACCTTGTCGTCACCGCCAGGAACCTTGTCCCCAATGCCAAGAACCTTGTCTTCACTGCCAGTAACCTTGTCCTCACCGCCAGGAACTTTGTACTCAACGCCAAAAACCTTTCCTCAGCGCCAGGAACCTTGTCCTCGCCGCTTGGAACATTGTCCTCACCGCCAGGAACCTTGTCCTCACCGCCAGGAACCTGGTCCTCACCGCAAGGAACCTTGTCCTCACCGCCAGCAACTTTGTACTCAACGCCAAAAACCTTTCCTCAGCTCTAGGAACCTTGTCCTCACCGCTTGGAACCTTGTCCTCAGCGCGAGGAACCTTCTCCTCACCGCCAGGAACCTTGTCCTCAGCGCGAGGAACCTTGTCCTCACCACCAGGAACCTTGCCCTCACCGCCAGGAACCTTGTCCTCACCGCCAGGAACATTGTCTCCACTGCCAGGAACCTTGTCTTGACCGCCAGTAACCTTGTCCTCACCGACAGGAACTTTGTACTCAACGCCAAAAACCTTGTCCTCACCGCCAGCAACCTTGTCCTCACCGCCAGGAACCTTGCCCTCACAGCCAGGAACCTTGTCCTCACCGCCAGGAACCTTGTCCCCACTGCCAGGAACCTTGTCTTCACCGCCAGTAACCTTGTCCTCACATTCAGGAACTTTGTACTCAACGCCAAAAACCTTTCCTCAGCGCTAGGAACCTTGTCCTCATCGCTTGGAACCTTGTCCTTACCGCCAGAAACCTTGTCCTCACCGCTAGGAACTTTGTAGTCAACGTCAAAAACCTTTTCCTCAGCGCCAGGAACCTTGTCCTCACCGCCAGAAACCTTGGCCTCATCGGCAGGAACCTTGTCCTCACCGCCAGGAACCTTGTCCCCTCTGCCAGGAATCTTGTCTTCACCTCCAGTAACCTTGTCGTCACCGCCAGGAACTTTGTACTCAACGCCAAAAACCTTTCCTCAGCGCTAGGAACCTTGTTCTCACCGCTTGGAACCTTGTTCTCACCGCCAGAAACCTTGTCCTCACCGCCAGGAACTTTGTAGTCAAAGCCAAAAACCTTTTCCTCAGCGCTAGGAACCTTGTCCTCACGGCCAGGAACCTTGTCCTCAACGCCAGTAACCTTGTCCGCACTGCCAGGAACCTTGTCCTTACTGCCAGGAACCTTGTCCTCACCGTCAGGAACCTTGTCGTCACTGCCAGGAACCTTGTTCTCACCGCCAGGAACTTTGTACTCAACGCCAAATACCTTTTCCTCAGCGCCTGGAACCTTGTCCTCACCGCTTGGAACATTGTTCTCACCGCCAGGAGCCTTGTTCTCACCGCCAGGAACTTTGTACTCAACGTCAAAAACCTTTTCCTCAGCATCAGGAACCTTGTCCTCACAGCTTGGAACCTTGTCCTCACCGCCAGAAACCTTGTCTTCACCGCCAGAAACCTCGTACTTACTGCCAGGAACCTTGTCCTCACCGCCAAGAACCTTGTCCTCACCGCCAGGAACTTTGTACGCAACACCAAAAACCTTTTCCTCAGCGCCAGGAACTTTGTCCTCACCGCTTGGATCCTTGTCCACACCGTCAGGAACATTGTCCTCACCGCCAGAAACCTTGTCCGTACTACCGCGAACCTTGTCCTCACCGCCAGGAACCTTGTCCTCACCGCCAGAAACTTTGTACTCAACGCCAAAAACCTTTTCTTCAGCGCCTGGAACCCTGTCCTCACCGCTTGGAACCGTGTCCTCACTGCCAGGAACATTGACGTCACCGCCAGGAACTTTGTACTCAAGGCCAAAAACCTTTTCCTCAGCGTCACAAACCTTGTCCTCACCGCGAGGAACCTTGTCCTCACCGCTTGGAACCTAGTCCCCACCGCCAGGAACCTTGTCTTCACCGCCAGGAACCTTGTCCTCACGGCCAGGAACCTTGTCCTCGCCGGCAGGAATTTTGTACTCAACGCCAAAAACCTTTTCCTCAGCGCCAGGAACCTTGTCCTCCCCGCTTGGAACCTTGTCCTCAACGCCAGGAACCTTGTCCTCACCGCCAGGAACATTGTCCTCACCGCCAGGAACCTTGTCCTCACCGGCAGGAACCTTGTCCTCACCGGCAGGAAATTTGTACTCAACGCGAAAAACCTTTTCCTCAGCGCCAGGAACCTTGCCCTCACCGCCAGGGACCTTGTCCTCACCGCCAGGAACCTTATCCTCTCCGCCAGGGACCTTGTCCTCACTGCCAGAGACCTTGTCCTCACCGCCAGGACTTTGTCGTCACCGCCAGGAACTTTGTCCTCACCGCCAGGAACATTGTCCTCACGGCCAGGAACCATGTCCTCACCGCCAGGAACCTTGTCCTCATCGGCAGGTACCTTGTCCTCACCGCCAGGTACCTTATCCTCTCCGCCAGGGACCTTGTCCTCACTGCCAGAAACCTTGTCCTCACCGCCAGGAACTTTGTCCTCACCGCCAGGAACATTGTCCTCACGGCCAGGAACCATGTCCTCAGCGCCAGGAACCTTGTCCTCATCGCCAGGTACCTTGTCCTCACCGCCAGGTACCTTGTCCTCTCCGCCAGGGACCTTGTCCTCACTGCCAGAAACCTTGTCCTCACCGCCAGGAACTTTGTCCTCACCGCCAGGAACATTGTCCTCACGGCCAGAAACCATGTCCTCACCGCCAGGAACCTTGTTCTCATCGCCAGGTACCTTGTCCTCACCGCCAGGCACCTTGTCCTCTCCGCCAGGGACCTTGTCCTGACTGCCAGAAACCTTGTCCTCACCGCCAGGACTTTGTCCTCACCGCCAGGAACTTTGTCCTCACCGCCAGGAACATTGAACCGCCAGGAACTTTGTCCTCACCGCGAGGAACGGTTGTTTATGATGGTCGAAGTGTGTCAGATTTTTTTTTCAGATGGTACAGATGGTGTATGATGGTCGAAGTGTGTCAGATGGTTTTCAGATGGTGTATGATGGAGTGGGTTGGTTATACAGGGGGGTTGTGAGATGGTGAAGATGGTACAGATGGTGTATGATGGTCGAAGTGTGTCAGATGGTTGTCAGAGGGTGTATGCTGGTGTATGATGGTCGAAGTGTGTCAGATGGTTGTCAGATGGTGTATGATGGTGTGTGGTGGTTATACAGGGAAGAGCTGTCAGATGTTGAAGATGGTACAGATGGTGTATGATGGTCGCGGGGTGTCATTCGTTGTAGGATGCTTATATTAGATATTACATTGCTATATTTTATACTTACATACACTTTAGCCAACTATGGTATGTGTATAAAAATATGTTATATCTAACATTGCGGTTCTCGTGTGTGACGTAATTCAAAGTATTTGGCAAAATATATATTTAAACACATTTGACAGACATGTTCGACGTTTATATATTTAAACGCATTTGACAGACATGTTGAACGTAATAAATAAAAATATAATATGAATATATGACATTTCACGTTGCCGTTCTCATGTGGGAAACGCAATTTAAAGTATTTGGAAAAATATATTAAAACGCATTTGGCAGACATTTTGGAGGTAATAAATAAAAATATAATATGAATATATGATATCTCACAATGCGGTTCTCATGTTGGAAAGGTAATTCAAAGTATTTGGCAAAATATATTTAAACGCGTTTGACAGTCATGTTCGAGGTAACAACTAACAAATAATAATATAATATAAATATATGATATCTCACAATGCGGTTCTCATGTGAGAAGCGTAATTCAAAGTATTAGGCAAAATATCACATTTGACAGACATGTTCGAGGTAATAAAAATTGAATTTTGCTGAACTTATCGCGCGGCGTTGACAGAAAAGTCTTCATTGTAGGCTTTTATTTCTACAAGCAACAGTTTCTTACTGTAACGACACCAATTCGGTTGGGTAGATTTACTGTATAGGGGCATTATGTTTGAATTCTATTGTATGTAAGGGAAATAGACGACTAGTGTATAAATGGGAGAAATTTTGAGGCATCCATGGGAGACATATATCTCATAAATCAAAGTGTTGAAATTTGAGACGGCTTCCGTTTTTGTGTTCGGGTCTAGGATCTACACTAGACTATATTAAGCGCGCGTATGTTTATAGCGCCCTGGTTGAATGTTCAAAACTTCGTAAGTAGATTTGCAGCCATGCCTTCGCTTAGAGATAACAGTCGTTTTAGCACTGTCAGGTAGCCGCGAATTGGGCCCCAGATTCGGCCTTAGATTGGGCTTCACATTCAACTGTATTCAATTATTCAAAAGTAGATTATTCGAACCCCTTTTCTGGCTACTTTTAAGGTATTTTTTACTTTAAATTAGCAGTAACATGAGCAAACTCCTGCACCATATAGCTGAGTTTCGAAATAATTAGGGAGGCCGATTTTGTACAAGCGCTTGCTGAATATAGATGTTAGCACAGTGTAAATACTATTGTTTAACATTTAATATATAAACAAAAGAAATGATTGTAATTCTATAAACAAATTAAAGCAATAATTAGCACCTTATTAATCCTTGCCGTTTTATTTTATTTATTTACTAGCTTTGTCATTAATGATTGGTGATCCCTACAGGGCTTATTGCCCCATTCTCGACAAAGGACGATACGATCGAGTGACATTTAACACAGCCAGTTTTAAACGATTGTGCTACATTAATGTCAAATATAATGACGTTGGTGAGCTTGTACCCCAATTTGCTTCACTTCATTAGTAAGAGCATGAAATACTGCACAATATGTTGAGTTTCACAACAATTAGGAATACAGATCTTGCGGAATATAGATGTTTGCACAATGTAATTCTATAAACAAAAGCAATTACCACCTTATTAATCCTTGCCTTTTTGACATTATTATTATTATTATTATTATTATTATTATAGAAAGATTACACATTGAATAGCTACAGTAAGTAACTAAATTAGAACGCGCGTTACATATATATAGAAAATATACATTAATTACTGAACTATCTACATTAGGTATTATAAAAGTTTCAAATGAGATATTTATATTAAAAAAGAGAGTTATTAACAAATGTTCAAATGGCGAAACAAATGGACTAATCCAAAAACTATCACTACGTGTTAAAAATGTTTCGATAAAAATATATAAAGTTATATTATATATTATATTATAAAATAGAGTTATTATAGAGTTCAATTGACGAAACGATTGGACTGTTCCGAAAACGTTCTGTTCTGTAGTGGTAATTGTAAAACAATTGACCATTCTGACGTGTAACCCTTTGCCGTACCTTGCAAAGTTTATTAGGAAGAAGATGGTGCAGTTTGTGTTGAGGGTCAGACATTTTACTGATAAGATCAATGCACATAGTATTGCGACGTTGTTCAAGCGTATGGTGAGCTTGTGCCCCAATTTGCGGTACATCATTGGAAAGAGCATGAAATACTGCATAATTTCGGCGAATTTTGGTAACCGTTTTATGTACCGTTGCCGTAGTTTTGAAAGTAGTCTTACGCCCGTATTCTAAAAGCTCACTCACACTCAATGAGTGGAAGTTCAGTCTGACTTTCTCTCAAGTGTCATTGCTGTTTTTGAATAGCTGGAGGGTTAGTGTTGTACCGTTACCATATGACCATACTCACATTCCCAGCAGCTATTGAAACACTTCAAGAGAAGCTCAGATTGAACCTCCCCTCATGCATTGAGTATGAGTGAACTTTTAGCGTGATACGGGAGTTAGTGCAGGTTTCTGTCTTTATGTCACTAGGTTAGTAGATTTTACATATAAAGAGTTCATTATTATAATTTTTGTATGATGTTAATCTGATAATCTTAGCGTTATTTGTAAATTTAACATTGTATGAGGAGTGGAATTCTGTGGAACTTTTTTAGGTGGGAGAATACCTCGCGCCTGCGAACAAGCTGGGTATGGAAGACCGATTTTTGACAAGTGTTATTTTATTAAGTTCACAATGTCCACGATGCATGCATGCATACAGTGGTTTGAAAATTAAAATTATATAACAAATATAAATGTACTTGCCAATGGTTTGAGGATATTTTAAGGAAATTTAATATATCGATTTCATGAATGATTATATAATTGTAAAACACCAGTCACCAAAACTGAATCGAAAATGCATGGCTATATTTGGGAGCAACCCAGTAAAACGATTTATTCTGTAATGAGTCCTTCGGTGACTCGATGTGAATCCTCGCGGCTCTGGTTACTAACACAAAATAGTCGCTATTAACATGTACAATCAATTAGTCAATGTCAATGGCACATTGTCCTTGACAACGTTACTAAAAGTATATACGAAAAACGTCTATACGTGGCCTATAGTCTTTACGCATCTATAGAGCCCTGTAATTGTCCTTGACGACGTAAATTACAAAGTATAGGCAGTTGAAAACGAGTATAATATAGGCTATTGTATTGCTGTCTTTTCTGACAGTTAAAGTAAATTAGAAAATGATCTAATTATACTCGCTTGCGATAGTAAAATATATTCGTCGTTTTCACGTTTTGTTCTGTATATAGTTTTAAGTCGTCGCATAATTGAGCGCTGTATGCACCGCACCGCACTCCGCAGGCTCTTATTACAGTCTATGCATGTATTACTCAGTGTTAAGTTCCGTGCTCAGTATATATAGCCAGACTGTACGTGTCAAACATTTTTATATATTATATTTTCGAGGAGTTTGAAACATATTTTGTACCGTATATTGAAATTTGCATTTTGTAATTGGAAGTTAAATTCGTTTGAAAACTTTGCAAAGATTACGCACATGATCTCATCTTCCTAGTGTTTTACTTTAGACTGAGTTGCCTGCCTTTTCTATTTGTTATTGTAGTTTACGGCCGAATTTGAAGCAGTAAAAGGTAATAATGCAATGAATCGCTACATTCAGTTATATAAAGTGCGTACACGATTAAAACAAGAACCCTGCTGGCTTATGCATGTATTTGTCATTGACATAGCATGTCTGCGTTACAGCCCGCTAGTGCATGTTATAACTATTATAATTTATAGTTTCCTGCCCGGAAATGCCTAAAATGTCAAAGTGAATATAAGCATGATTGTATACATATGAAATGTATAAATTCACAATTTTTGACGTTGTTAAAGCGTCGACGCGTTTGCTACTACAGTTTACTACATACGAAACGTGTTTTTTAAAGAACGAGGCAACACTATATAATAATATACAATAACCATAACGCTTTTGTCGTTGGTCTTGTAGGTTTTATTGATATATAGCTACGTGGTTTTGAAAGAACGAGGCAACACTATATATGCACAATTAGCCATAACGCTTTTGTCGTTGGTCTGGTAGGCTTTATTGATATATACGTGTTTTGAAAGAACGAGGCAACACTATATATATACGCACAATTAGCCATAACGCTTTTGTCGTTGGTCTGGTAGGTTTTATTGATATATACGTGGCGGAAAGAACGAGGCAACACTATATGTGCACAAGTAGGTTAAAAATTAACACTCCCCCCCCATTAAACCATCTTCACCATCTTACACCATATTTACCACCTGACAACAGCTGTTCAGCTGAACCATCCTACACCATCCGACACCACACTACAAGCGTCTGACAAACAAAGCATCTGACACCATCTTACACCATCTTCACCACCTGACAACCAATGGCTATATTGGACATATGGAAGATGTACTGTAAAGCTAGATAATTTTACTTGTTAACCCATTAAGTCACATTGCACCCTACTTTATTATTTTACTGTCTAACACCAGGCGATCCAGTTAACCCATTGAGTTGCATTGTGCCCTGATGCACCCTACTTTATTATTTTACTCTGTCTAACGCCAGATTATTTTACTCTGTCTAACGCCAGATGATTTTACTTGTCAAGGGGAGAGCACACTTTAACAGCGAAAGGATTAATTGGGAATACTTTCTCTTTTAATGGAAACTCTTTATCAATGCAATGCAATTATTCATACCGGTAGTATTTAACTTTTTATATAAACCAAAGAATAAGAGGAAACATGGCTACTTTTTGTTGCATGCCCATATATGGCATGCAACTATTATATAGCTTAAAATTCGTGTCCGTTGGTGGTGAAACTTGCGGCAGACACGTGGGACGACTGACGAGCATAATACTCATTAAGCATAATTATAAATTTTGAATCGTGTGCACGTTTTCTTCCAAAGCAAATGCAAAGATTCGCAGAAAATTTACATAATTGAGCGCCTTAGAAAAATACATCGAGGTAGGTAAAGCTTTGCTGTTTTAATTTACTTTATATTCTGTTATTTTGTTGTGATTTTGGAGCCGCTGTGCTCGCACTGATTATTTACGAAGTGACTATATGACCGGCAGCCGGTCACGGTTTATCAAATACTAAATGGCCGGCAGTCTAGTGACTATTGTTAAAGTTGAATTTTTATAAGATAAACCTATCCCGAACCACAAACCCTTTTCTAACCCCAACCCCTAACCCCTAACCCTAACCTTTTGAGAGTTAGAAAAGTCGGGGAAAAAAGTTTAAAAAATTTTAAGAAAAAACAATGCTAAGTCAGACAAAACACATCCCGACCCCGACTGCGTTTGGCTTTCCGCACGGAGCGCTCTTGCCGTATGAGCTAATGGCAAGCTCGGTAAAAGTTAATACAAACAAAAGTTTTTATATTCAACTATAGTCACTAGACTGCCGGCCATTTAGTATTTGATAAACCGTGACCGGCTGCCGGTCATATAGTCACTTTGGATTATTTATCAGGCGTAATATTATATATAGACTTTCCAAAGTCCTTTCCAGACCCCTCTATGGCGCGATTCACTTCCTCTGTGGAAAGGACTTTTGTCACTTGCAGCGCGCCAAATATCACCGTTGGAAAAATCCACCGGTGACGTCATTGTTTACATTGAAGCGGTTTAAATTTATTGATCATTATCGAAGGAGTCTAAAAATAACATTATATTCTCAGGCTTTTTTGTTGAACAAACATTTATTATTGAAGCAAGCAGAGTAAACAACGTAAATACAATTTTGTAGAACACAAAAACCATGTGAAAATACACAAGCTCAACAAGCGGCAAACATTACATTGACTATGAGTACATACAGCCTACAGGGTGTAGAAATAAACTTTAATACTGTCACCGAAAATGCATGCATCTGATGATTCTAGAATCTCGATCACAATCTCCGCCTCTCTGCTTCTTGGTTACAGATGCCTGATTCTTTTCAATTAGATTAACTTCTACTACGTTAAATCGCTCGCGAACTTAATCAACTTTCTTTAATAAGTCTAATAAATTACTATTCTTGTCGACACAATTACCGCACACATTGTTAGACAAAACAACTGTCTAGATTCGATAAGTTTTTACATGCACTTGTTTTTGTTGATACATTAACAGCTTTCGGCGCTTACTTGGGTCAGTTATTTCGTTTCCACACTCGGTGCAAACTGTTTCATTCGAGGACAAAGAAATATCAATTTTTGAGAATGTTTTTGTAGACCGCATTGACGGCGCGCGGTGAAGCATTTGTATGAAATGTACACACCCTATTTATATGTCAAAATTAATGCGATTTAAATTCCTGCAAGCGACACAAGTGGACCACTCGCGACTTCGTCGCTCGGGTCGCGCGCTCCCTCCCCCGCGCCCTCCCTCCCCCATGGTCGACTTGTGGCAAGTCTATATTATATAGCGTGAAAGGCCATGCATGCACGCTATCAAAATACAAAATTTAAATATAATACTCAAACTGAAGTGGATTTATTGTGCTCGCATTGATTATATTGTGTGCAAAACTTCAAAACTACAGTGAATTTTGTAAATAACATGAACTATATTAAAAATAACAAACAAAATTCTCATTAATACTATTGAAATTACAACGAAATAGCATTCTACGTCGATAATTTCAATCGTAGTTTAACAATTATTTTCAATCTGTAGTAATTCACCGTTTCCATGTTTTTTTAAACTTTCAATAAGGCTACAATAAAGCTAAATTTGTAGGAAGTAACATTATTTAGTTATAAAATAGTAAAGGAAATCTAACAGTCAATCGCTTTCGATAAAACCTTGACCTTGTTTATGTTACCGTCGCCTGCAACTAACGATGAACAGTTGCTCATAAAAACATTGCCTTTTCGCGTGATAATCTAAAGTTTCTTATTTTGACATAATAGCCAATTTTCAATAAATATATTGATATTAAACTTATTGAATCAATATATTAATTTTCAGGCCAGTGGTACCAAACGTTATAAGCGCTAGCGCATCATAACCAGGAGGGGCGACCTCTGGGGGAGGGGGGCGACTGCTTCTGTTTACGGTACTTGCTGAGTGACAAATCATCAATCATGACCAATAGCGCTTACGCAAAAAAAACCCAATGGAAATAGACTTCTGTATAGTATTCTGTGTCATAACGTTTCATGGTTTTGATTAGCATGAAAACAGACCTACGTTTCGCCCACCCTAAAATTTGCGGGTCGGCGGATACGTAGACTTGCTCCAAGTCTCTCTTTCATTGTCATATCGATCCACTATGGTGTACATTACATGACGTAGCACTGAGAGGCGGAGCGAGAATGAGAGACTTGTTAACTTCGGAAATTCTCGGTTCAAAACTGAACCGAAAATGCAAGACTTGTTTTAATTGTTTTCTGTCAGTGTTTATATGTATTGATCTAGCACAGTGTAAATAACATGAGTTCCATTATAGTAAATAATACAGAAAGAAATTGAAGTAAAACAATTAAAGCAAGTCTTGCATTTTCTGCTCAGTTTTCAACCGAGATTTTCCGAAGTTGACAGGTCTCTCTTTCTTCCTCCGCCCCTCCGTAGTACGTCATGTAATGTACACTATAGTGGATTGATACTATATGACAAGGAAAGAGAGACTTGGAGCAAGTCTAACGGCTCCGTTTACCTGCGAATTTTAGGGCGGGCAGAACGTAGGTCTGTTTTCACGCTAGCTTTTGATAGCATGCAACATGTACGCACTGCGTACCTATTTTTGTATCTGCGAAGCAGATATATTGCCATCGTGCGCGTACCGGAAATTTGTAAGCGTGCTCATAGCCAATCAACGACAACTTATAGATGAAATGACGTAATGATACTAATTTCAAAATGGCGGCTTACTAAAGTGTGAAACAAAAGGCAATTTGTGAATTTACGAAATCAAATGCAGTTTGAAAGAACGTCATTTTACTAGTCTGAATATGGCAAATGTCGCTAGTGCATTTTTGGCAAGCATTTGAAAGGTTTCATCACTTAATACGCAGTGGAAACGAAATGATTTGCAATTTTGGACAAGAAAATTATTGACTAATGGCATTGAGAATACTATTATGAAATTATGAAAGTAATGATTCTTCCACATGTTGCCGTTGTTGGTGTATATCGAGTTGTAAGTGATGATGTTGGTGTTTATGTACTTCTCAATTTAACATTTTCATTGGTGATTTAGTTAATATAAATTAGTTGAATGAAACCGATAGAAGGTTATATAATTTCGTAAGGTTACATAATTTCTTTATCAATGATTATAACTATAGACAATTGGTGTCTGTTTTCATTACAGATTTTGATAGATCATTTTTATACAAATTTAGCAGAGTCAGAAGCTAAGTCACACATATTGGAAACATTTCTCTTAATTAAAGCACTTTTTAGCAGTATGTGCATTGAATAATTGCTTTCATTAAAGCAAGGCAAAGTAATAGTGGCTGCATAAAGAGCAGAGATTCAATTTAGATTGGAATATCAATACTTATAGTAACAGTTGCAACCAGTCATAATTATTAACTATATATCCTGGACGGGGTCCTCCCTTCTTCATTGACCCTGATTTCTGCAACCGAATGTCATTGCCAAGAACACCAGTTAAGCAATTTATATCCCCCTTCACCTATCCCATACTATATTGTCTTATAATCAACAACAACCATATGTCATAATGGGATCTTATTTAATATAGCACACAATGTACAAAATTAACATAATATTCTGTTTAGTGGATTTTCTTCCACGACAAAATATTATTGCATGGATCTGTTATGCTGAATTGTATCATTCTATTCAAGAACTATATGCATCAATTATACTTCTAATTTCCATACTTGTCATCATTTGTTGCTGATGAATGACTTTCAATATATGACCTATTTGATATATTTACTAGGCATAAACAGTTGATTTGTGTGCCATCAACCCTGACTATGACATTTTCTAAAAGGAAATAGAATATATTTAAAAACAATTATAAACAGCAGAAATGTTGATGTTATGTATCAATTATGGTATAAGAAGGCTTCCAAAACTCTGCAAAATGTAAAGTTAAAACTAAGACATAAACTTCTCCAGCAATTCCTGGATAGTTATTAAGTACTTGTTTTTCAGTAGTTGATCAATAAGCGTTGTCGTTGCTACTGTTGGTGTGTTATCATCGCTGTTGTTGTTGTTGTTGTTGTTGTTGTTGTTGTTGTTGCTGTTGTTGTTGTTGTAGTTGTTGTTGTTGTTGTTGTTGTTGTTGTTGTTGTTGTTGTTGTTGTTGTTGTTGTTGTTGTTGTTGTTGTTGTTGTTGTTGTTGTTGTTGTTGTTGTTGTTGTTGTTGTTGTTGTTGTTGTTGTTGTTGTTGTTGTTGTTGATGTTGATGTCTCTGTCACAGTTTTTGTGATATTTTCCTTGTTTGCTAGTAATCTGTTTCAATAAAATTAATTAGGACTAATTTTGTAATAATACAGTAAGTTTATGTGTTTGTAATTTTTGTCACTGAAAAGCCCCAACAATGAACAACAATGTATATTGGCACCACCTGTTATCCTGACAACTTCTATGCATCTACCATGTTCTCGCATGCCTGCTAAAGTTTATTATGAACTATCAAGAAGATTTGGAACCCGAAATGTTTTAACAAGAACACAGAGATGGATTTACTGGGGGGGGGAGGATGTGGGGGGGGGTGCACCCGCCCCCCTAGCCCTGGCCAGAGGGGGTGCAGGAAGGGGTCCTATTTTTCATGATAAACAAAAAATTATTAGAAACAAAATGAGATACAGTAATTTGAGTAATAATACGATGATAGGCAAACTGTGAACAACAATTACAATTCAAATACTGTAGTCAAGCAAGACTTTGCAATAGTGAAGCAAGTTGATGGGTGGGTGGCACACATGACCGACACAACTCGGCACCAGAGCGGGCAGAGTCCCCGCCCCATCAGATCATGCTGGATCTATCCCTGCAAGAACATTATAAAATTAAGATAATTCAACAAGAACATCATAAAATTGAATATCATCTTTGTGACGTTATGGCCGGAATTAGTTTCTGCAAGTTGAATATATATCAGCCATTTTATTTTTCTTTCATCTGACATACTATAAATCTAACTTTATTTACTGGTCAACTGTTAAACATCAGTCCCTTAAATTTTTTTACAAGCTACTGAGTGTTGATTGCCTTAGCAAAAGCCTTAGCAAAAGTGCAATCACCATGAGCAGATACATATACGCTTAGCGTACCTATTGTTTATTTAGTATTAATTTTCATGACAATATGTGGGGTCAACTACAAAGAAAACAGTTATTGCCTATTTTGGAGTGAGTTATTAGACATTATTTCAACACATATTTATTTAGTTTTTGAATAATTTAAGTTCTTAAATGTATATAATGTGAAATAAATAAACAACATTTATTAAAATAAACTTTGTATTTTTAAATCCCAATTACACTGTAGTATTTACATTTTACTGTAGTAATTACATTGTCAGTGTAATTACACTGTAATATTTACATTACAAGACCTTAACCAACATCATTACTTGGAGTTTCTCATGACAAGACGTCTCAACCAAGATACTCTGGAGAACTTCTCTGCACTCATTAGGCAGCAGGGGGGGGGGGAATTGTGACAACCCATTAGTCCCATCCAGATCACCAGAGCATTTTGCAAATCATTTGTAGATAACATTTTGACACCGCTTTCAATTGACAACTGTGCTGAAGATTCTGATGCCTACTTGATTACATTTCACTCTAGCCAATCTGATTTATCTGCAGGAAATGATCAGACAAGCCCACACTAATCCAAGCAGTCGAAGATACCGACTACAAAACAAATGAAATTGAACAAAACTTAGACTGCATGAATGCATTAAATTATGTGTCAAGCTATTTATTAAGGAAGTGCCTTATCCAACATTATGCCAATTATGCCATCATAATTTTGTGACAAGGGATGTCAATGACAGTCTGCTATTCTGCATGTTCAAGACCTCTAACCTTTGAAGGCATAAGTAGTACAGGCGGATTAACAATCCGTAAAGAAATGTTTCTTTGGAGAATACATTGGTGAATGTGCTTAAAAACATAGGTAGTTTAACTTTTAATTTTTGCTCACAATTCCCAAAGCTACATGGAACCTTATGGAAGTGTTTCAAATCAGCACCCATGCTTTCTTATTAATGTAAAAGACAGGAAACCAATACGTTTGGCTATTAATTTAGCGAAATAGGAATCTGCTTCTTGGCAGAACATGACAAGCACCGAGATTGTAAAATATGGCCATGCAGTACAAAGTTTATACTGTTTTTTCTTTGTATTTAGCCTATAAACATATATCTTTTTACAAAAAAATAACCATTTACCATTTATCTTTCAAATTTGAGACCCAAAATGAAGATCGGTGGAGCAACTTTGCAAAAATATTTATTTTTCTATTTTCGAACGGTGTTTTTCCTATGCTTTTGACTGAAAACACGACTGTCGGATTTATAACTTTAATTTTATTATAATATATTTGTGCTGTAAATATGTTGAAACTGTGTCTTGCAAAATTATACTAATAACACTTATTCTTATTTCAATTAGTTGTGTGACGCATGTATGTCAAAGATAATTATATTGTAAGTTCGTTATAGATAAGCTGAATTCAAGCCAAAGTATGCTAATAACATTATTGTATGTATTGCATGATGAAAATATATAGGTACGGGTTCCGGTCCGAAGTTATAAAATGTTGTGACGAACGCTAATTTAGTGAGAATGGTTAGAGGTCGTAAATTAAAAGACCGGATTGTTGTAATTAACGTATAGTATTTGTGTGAAATAATTCACTCACTTTTCGTTTTACAAGGTTTATTTGAAATAAACTTTGGAAAACGAAAAGTGAGTGTTGAACCAGCCGTGCAGAAATATTCGTTAAACGAAGCCAGCGAATTCTGCGACAAGTGGTCCTTCGAGCCGGATAAAGCGAGTAAACTGTTGATAATAAAGTGAAATTATGGCAGATTTAGCGAAACCGAGAAAGATACGAGGAGGTCATCGTGGTTATTTAACCAAGATACTCGCTCAAGCTACAGGGATGTTAGAGAACTTCAACGAGGAACTTCGAATTGAAGCTTCTAAGCTTAGGGAAGGCATAGTTGACGCTGTAACAAACATACAGAGACTCGATGATGAAATTGTTGAGCTAATTGCGAGCGACAAGGATTCGACCGAAGAGGATATTATGAAAGAGATCGAGGATGCAGGAAAATTGAGAGCGGACGCTAGAAAGATTGTGAAAAAGCTTGACGAAAAATTGTGTGAGAATAATGTTACCTCCGTTGTGGAATCAAGTGCTGGGTCAACGTCGAATGAGTCGGTAACGACTGCGAGTAAAGTTCGAGCCAAGTTACCGAAATTGGAAGTTAAAAGATTTAAAGAGAACGTGTGCAAATGGCAAGAGTTTTGGGACTCGTTCGAGAGTTCAGTACATTTGAATGACGGTTTATCTGACGTAGATAAATTTAACTATGTTCGAGGGCTTTTAGAAGAGCCAGCAAAGTCATGTATCGCCGGATTTTCGTTGACTGCGGCGAATTACAAGTCGGCTGTTGATATTTTAAAGGAACGTTACGGGAAAAAGTCAGCCGTACAACGTGCACATATGCAGCAGTTGATAAAAGCCGAGCGTGTTAAGGATGAGAAAGATCTGGTGTCACTGCGACGTTTATGTGATCGTGTTGAGACACACTACAGGGGTTTAGAGGCGCTGTGTATCGAGAAAAATACGTATTCGTCGATCGTTGCGCCTCATATATTGGATTGTTTACCCGAGTCTGTGCGGTTAATCATCACAAGGGAAAAGGACTTCCATGAGTGGGATGTAAAGAATTTACTAGAGCCTTTGAAAAGGGAGATTGAATTGCGGGAAGAACGTCGCGAGCCAGAGCGCAAGGGTAGTCGAGAGTTTGTCGAACGCTCAAGCTGGAAACGAAGACCGTCCTCGGCCCAAGCTTTACAATGGTATAGATTCGTGAGCAGACGTGCTTTGTTGAGCTCTCTAAAATTTCAAAATTTTTGTAATACAATCCAATACAACACACTTGAATGGATGAAAAATTATATGAAAGACTATCCTGACGATTATTAGCGATTGAAAGTTGTTTATTCATTTGTACAATGAACAATATGGCAACCAGCTTAAGCGATAAGCTATGCATTTAATGGTCAGGTACTTATGAGTCTCTAAAACAGTTTGTAAGTGAAGATTTACAACTCAAAGGAACTTGGGAACAGCCTGGAGGTGATAGGAAGTTGTTTAGTTGTGATACATCAACTATACTATGGAGAAAGAATA
>CACRXK020004254.1:0-22008 GCA_902702795.2 Paramuricea clavata
AAATCGGAACACCCAACATAATTTACATGTGTTCCGAGTATGGGGTTTAAATATATGCAAAAACTATGGCGAAACAAATCGTTCTTGTCATGACGCATTAGGTAACTTTAAATGTTTTTTCCTATTGAAATAACATGCTCACACCCTAGTGCTTCTGCCAAGTCCAATTGTTATGTGCTCATAACGCTTAATCTAGCAAATTTCCCGCTATAGTGATATTCTAAAAGGAACAATTGTTAGGGATACGTTTCATCACCACAACCACCACCACCATCATCACCACAACCACCATCATCACTACCATTAATTACATACCTTCCTCATTCTTCTTTAACTCAGTCTCCCGCAGTATTTTATCAACAACTCTCCTGACAACTGTCTCACTTCCAAACTCGCCAGGAAAATGTTTCTGAACAACACTTGTGGCCATTTCATAAACATTGGAATTTAGGCTGGGGTCACTTTCATTATCAAACCAAAAGACTTGTTCCTCTATCTTCTTCCCATTCCATTCCAACGAAACATCGATACTAATTCAAAAAATCATTGTAACATCATTAGATTCAAAGGGATTATATGTTTTTATGCATGTAAAAATCTTTGTTGAAACAACTTTTAATAAGTTTGCTGCAGGAGTTCACTTAGTTTAACAATTGAACAGTGCCATACTTACACTTTCGGTACATTATCATATTCATTACCATCCCAGAAATGTTTAAAACCACATGTGCATCCCTTGCTATTGTTGGACTGGGTTGATGTCCGATCACCATTCATGTATCTGACAGAACCGTCGGCAGAAACTTGACGAGTCACTCCTTTACAGAGGTAACAATCATGATCCTGTGGGCAACAATACATATTAGTGTCTACAGGGCTGCTGAGAGGGGGGGGGGGCACTTTGCCCTGCTTTCCCCCAGCTTAAAAAGGGCACCCAAAGCAATGAAGGCCCTTACTTAACCCATTGAGTGGAAACACTCTCCCCTTGATGAGTAAAATTGTCTGGCGTTAGACAGAGTAAAATAATCTGGCATTAGACAGTAAAGTAATACAGTAGGGTGCATCTGGGTGCATTGCCACTTACAATAATAAAAGTAGGGCGCACTGCCACAGGGTGCATAGGCAGATAGTCTGATTAACCCATTAATTGGTAGCATTCTCCCACTGATGAGTAAAATCATCTGGCATTAGACAGAGTAAAATAATGAAGTAGGGCACATTGCCACTTAAACGATTAAAAACAAGATTGCTTACAAAATTACCTCACTAAAAACAGGCATCAACATGTTAAATTTCGGTTGATACATGATATGCACACCTTGGGCTTCTGTGAACATATACACTGCATTGGCTATGAGCCCCTCATTGGACTCCTGCGCCCTTGTATACCACCGTCCTCCAGGCTCCCTCCAAGACCTCGGCCATATATCTTTGACTTCTTTCAACGCTTGACACGACAAGCATCGAAACAAACTTTCACTTTCGACTGCGTTTTGGGTAAATTCAATAATTTCAGGGATTGAAATACCAACTGCATTTGAAGGTTTGAAAACAAACTGATTGACATCTGCCACAAGTTCGGGCGAGACTTCGTGCTTTTCAAAGAAAAGTTCATTCATTGCAGAGACCAGGCGTTGAACGTAACCATCCTGTAAGCTCCGAGATCCACCAATTTCACAACCGCCATTCTCGTCGAATTCAATGTAAGTTGAGACTAATTCATTTGGTACACCCCAAGCTTTTGGCAAAAGTGAGCGTGGGATTTTAGGTGGGGTAGAATCTCTGATCCCGACGAGAGGTACATAATGGTTCCTTGCCAAGCTGCTCCACGCAATAGCCAATGGTTTATTTAATGATCCTTGTGACTTGCATTCCTCCGGCGGAACTAAAACTGGCAAAAATATTCCAGAGTAATCACCACTGGATTGCATACCTTCCAAGCTATCCAATAAAATTATTGGCCTGTGCAGAACATTTGCCAGTCCGAAAACATGGATATTACGTAAACCGAAAGGTTCGTTAGTGGGTGGGTGGTAATTAGGGTCCGCCTCGTTAATTATTTCATCCCACTCGTTAGTGTCGAGAAAGTCTCTGAATAATTCCTGATATTTCACATTCTCTTGCTGTAGATGGTCTCTCAGGTTTTGTCGTAGACTGTGCCAGAGTAGCTCTCTGCCGACGACCGCTCGTGAGATCGCGTGAACGAGGCAATGCCCGTCGCCGTCCGAATGTAAGGGTACCAAACAGTCCCCGCCATTTGCCTTCTCGATCATCCCTAGGGTGTCATTGAGGTACCCTAACGACCCCGTGTCATCCCTTCCATACCCGGGTGTATCCAAGTGCTCTTTCTCAATAAGGAAGGCCCTATTACCAAAGACAGCACAATTAAAAACTTCAGCCTGTCCTAACTCTGATAACAGCTTCGCTTTACCCGTCTTCTTGTCCATGCCATAGCTCGTTAGCAAAGGCGAAATTATTTTACAATGAAAATTGGACAAACCCCGGACCTTAACCAGCTCTGAGCCTTTCTTCGCGGCAGTGTTGGAAAGTAATATTGACTTTAATAAGTTCCCAACAGCTAAGTTCGAGTCGGTCGATTCTTTCACGTTCAGAAGCGAATTCGGGTTATGTTTTTGCCCACAATCGCTGCATTCTACTTCTGAATTCACGTGAGACATAAAATATAGTAGGTTTCCACAGTGGCTGTCTGGACAAGCCCCACAAAACATTTTCACTTGGCCTTCTTGTTCCTCGGCCATTGTTGATATTTCGATATTTGTTTTTGTAATTTTATAGTGAAGTGAAAGTAGGTTCCAGATTCCCAGTATTGCTCGCGTCATTTCTCAAAAAATTCTAGGAATTTTCGATATAAAATTTATGGGTCGTACTTGCATTTCATTGGTTGAATAAGGAAAACAATATGTATGTGTAGGAGGTATGTATTTTTTCTGATGGGGGTGGGGTGGGGGTGGGGACCGTGGGGTGGGTGTTGACCTCTGTCATGTTGTGAGTTTATATCTGAATATGTAAATACATGTGGTACCATTAAAAAATATAAACACTGATAAAATAACTAGTAGTAATTCAATAAGAATTTTATTTTGAGTTAAAACAATGTAAAACTACATGATAATTTAATAAAATTAGACTGTCATTCATTCAGCCTTGTTTCTAAACAGAGATAAAACTTACTATTAACTAATTAAAATACAAAGCAGGTAAGCATACATAATGTCAGTTAGTATAAAAGACATATGCAGTCCTACTCGTTATTTAAACTCTCCACCAGTGTGGTGATGCGGTCGCAAGCATTGTCAATGCTGTTTTGCATCGGAGAAAGGGTCATCATCTCTCTTGCTAAGCCAGCGTCCTTCGGATTTTGCTCATGCAATTTCAAGAACACTTCCAAAACATCACTGATGCCTTTTAATGCACTTCGATTCGAGTTAAGGCTCTCCTCCATTTGTGGCAAGGCACCATGTAAATTATCCACCGCCGCCTTTAGCACATCATGATCATAATCCGACTGAATCGCCATCGAAGCATTGGTGTATACCATTTCCCAAAGGGGCCCGACGACTTTAGCAAATACTTCCCCGACTTGCTCCAAGACTTTACCCTTCAACCAGTCAGTGAATTTCAATTTGTATTTGTCTTTCTTGTCCTTTTTCTGTTGTGCTGCTTCCATCTTACTGAGTTCGCCATCCAGTTTCTCGACGACTTCCTTGCGGTCAGTTTCGCCAAGAAAGTTATCCAACCTTTTATTCGCTGCGTTTATATTTGCCTTGAATTCTTTAAGAAGGTCGCCAATTTCCTCCTCTTTTGCATGCAAGCATTTGGCCAAAAATTGGCTGGAAACAACACGTTTTATAAACTTTGCATAATGCTTGCAGTTGTCCTCGTATCTGCCACAAAGTCTGTCGATCCAAACGAGCTCAGACGGCTTGTGTTTTTTTAGATACCGTTGCTTTAGAAAATTTGTAAATTCTTTGATTATATTCGGGAACACTTCCAAGGTACCGATTGCTTTCGCTAGCTCTTCGAAATGTCTGCCATAAGTTGACATTGTTTCGGAATCTAATGCATTGTGTTTCGATCTAAATCTGCGCCCAAACAGTAAACATTCCAACGGACTGGACGATATCAGATCATATTTCACACAAACTCTAATAATCACTGGAGATTATTAAACCGAAAGCAAATAGTATTGGCTTAGTTATTGAGATGAGTCAACCGTAATTCCACGTTGCGGTCAAGGAGCCATAACGCCGACAAAAGGCGGTCAAAATGCTAATGAGGTATCGTGTTGTGTCTGGGTGATAAGGCAGGCTAATGAGCTGTAATTAAACACCACTAAAACCAAGATAAGATTTTTGGTATGTGTAAATATTCTGGATTATTCTACGAAGAAATGTAATGTATCTTTGTAGTAAAAAATGACACGAAAACCAATGAAAACACACAATAAATTATCCATATTTACAACAAGTTTTTTTTTTTTAAATCAAGTTTTAATTTTCTTCGATTCCAATTCAGTTCCGTCTTTTTTCCGTTTAGCTTCGATACGATCTCTTTTTCTGTCGAAATAATCCAAGCTGCCCGGGTCTGCTTTGCTCTTTTTCAGATTCAGTAAACATGGACGGTTTTTTGTGCCCTCTGTATATAAAGTAAAAAGATAGACATTGATGTTAAAAGATAATAATTAATGGTTTATACACCTGAAAGCTATCCAGTATAGATAGAGTTTAGTTTAGGTCTCCTCCTGTAGTAACACTGGATCAATAAGAGATGATTCTTACTGGACCTCTAGGAAGAACAGTTTAAAACTGATAGAGCTATCCAGTACAAATAAAGTTGGTTTAGTTTAGGTTTTCTCCTGTAGTAACACTGGATCAATAACAGATGACTCTTACTGCATCTCTAGAAAGAACAGTTTGGAAGTGATACAGTTATGGCTATGGAGTCTAAAGCTTACATGAGTTACATATATACAAACCATAAATAAGATCCACGTCTTCTGCTGTTAGAAGTGAACTCATAGATTGCCTCTTAAACTGAAACATGACAAAATTAAATTAACGTATATAGTAATGTGAGTAATGTCGTAATACAGGGTTCGTAAAACCGTTCAAATGCCACCTTTCGAGTTTGTAAGATATCAACAAAATCAACTACCGTCCGATTTTTAATGTCAAACAATTTCAGAAAATATCAAAAAAGCACTTTTAAGCACTTCTATATAAATTCCTTTATTGGAGCTTCACAGAGAACAGTCTAGAATTGATATAGAGCCATCCAGTATAAATAAAGTTAGTTTAGGTTTCCTTCTGTTAGTCTGTAGTAACACTGGATCAATAACAGATGATTCTTACTAGACCTCTAGGAAGAACAGTTTAGAACTGCATGATGGAGCTATATCCAGTAAAAAAGTTAAGATTATGCTATACCTCTACAGAAAACAGTTTAGAACTGATAGAGTTATCCAATGCTTTGAAGACAAACCTCATAGATTCCTCCCTCGGCAGACATTTCGAAAACCACTAAAGGTTGTTCTTTATAGGACTGAACTACCCACAAACGATTGCTATAGTCGACAGCCAAACAACATGGCGGACCATCAAGTGTTAAATCAACAATCGAAATCTGTTCTACGGTCGTTTTTTCATTTATTTTGAAAGCATACAGCGACAGTGATCTTCAAGAAAGAATAATGATACTCTGTCAATACGAATTGTTTAGTCAATCACTACTAGTTTTATAATGATTAATGTACTACTTTCAAACGTTGATTTTATTTCATTTAATATCTAACCAGTTTTTGCTTTTATCTCATATGAAAAGACTTAGTCAACGCTCTACCGAAAGTCAGCGTGGTTTTTGCCCGGGCACTCTGCTTTCATCGCGGCAAATGGGCCTGCATCCCGGTCAATGACAATGAGTATCTATATGGAGAAATATCCATTCCGATGTAGTCGAGATCTCGCCTTTTTCAATTCAATTGAGATCTCGGAAAACCGGGCCAGCCTGGTTGTCCATATAAACAATACCTAAGAATTAGAAAAAGTTTGTTTTACCCTTCGAGTCCAACAAACACAATGTTTTCTGTTCTGCTGCATGTTAAGCACGAAACAACGTTGCTTGACTAGAGAAATCGAAATAGGAAACTTTAACAATGTTATATCATACACAACGTATTTTGAGTTATTAAGGTATAGATTTACAATACACAACTTTTGCCTAAAACTGTCGCATGCAACCTGCTTACAACTTGAGTTGTACTGTGTAAATCAAACACACAACTCACTTACGTTGTCGTCTGGTGAGTTGTGCGCGCTTGAATTACACACAGTTCAACTAAAGTTGTACGCAGGACCTGGTTTACATGCGACAGACAGTTTTGCACAAAATTTGTGCCGTGTAAATCGGCCTTTAATCACCTTATCAGACTGTACATTAGTAAACGTTTCCATATGGATTGTTTTCCCAAGTTTATAGTCCCAAAACCGTAGCGTACCATCCTAAGGTGCAAAGCATAAAACAATTTGACTTCACTTTTTCGCTGACCGATACAGTATGAACTGTACTTTCTAGTGATGACGAAATATGTGGTTGTTGTAGAAAGCTGGCCCTACCCCTGACGCAGTCACCGAAATTTGCGGCAATTTTTCGGGGATGACAATCTTCCAAACGTATCTTTAAAAAGAGATAATTATTATTTGTTAAACATACTAATATAGCAGCAGAGCCTCTAGTCTACCAACGGGATCAAGCCTTGTAATATGCACCAGTAGACTCGTGATAAATCCGCACGTGAGATCAGAAGAGATGATCCTTACTGGATCTCAAGGAGAACACTTTAGAACTGATAGAACTATCCAGTGTAAATAAAGTTAAAGTTTAGGTTTTCTCCTATAGTAACACTGGATCAATAAGAGATGATCCTTACTGCACTCTAAGGAGAACAGTTTAGAACTGATATAACTATCCAGTGTATATAAAGTTAGTTTAGGTTTCCTCCTGAGTAACACTGGACAATAAGACATGATCCTTACTGGACTCTAAGGAGAACAGTTTAGAACTGATAGAACTATCCAATGTAAAAAAAGTTAATTTATATATTTGTGCTGATGTTACTCAGAGCGTCACCACACCAGGCAAACTGAAAATTTTGCTTTACCGCAAAGGGAATCGAACATGAATATATGTATACAAAGCTAGTTAGTTTATGTTTACTCCGGTAGTTTGATGGACCTTACCAGACCTCTAGGACTAACTGATAGAACTATTCTGTCTAAATTTAGTTCAGGACTTTTTAATACTTGACTTGTTGTATCATTTATATATAGCCTTACTCTGTATGCCCCAGACAGAAAGACTTGATATTGTAGGAATTGGGGAAACAGCTAACACGTATCTTCTCGTCACGATCAGCAGTGAGGATGTATCTATCATCCCGTGATATCGCCTAATGACAAACGTTAAGAATAATTTCGAGAGAGCTGTGGATTGATACAACTACGTACTGTACATGACCCTATTGAACACGTACAAAAAAACATCTCTCAAAAATATCGAAATTGCAATTTACCATATCAAGAATAATTGACACGTGACCAAGAAGAAGAGATTCATTGGACAATCCGTTTTCTTCCGCAATTTTATAGCTAAACAGTGCAGAACAAAAAATATAGAAAAAATTATACAGTATTATACAGTATAAGAAAATATTAAGAAGAGCATGAACTGATACATGCAGAACCTCTCTGAAAATCACTTTATGTGAGAGAGTTTCCCATTAAAATTACAAGTCATAAATTGAGCATGAATGGAAAACTGCCTTTCAAAATATACTATCCAAACATTTAATGAAGAATATTGTTGAAAATTTATATTTTAAAAGCAAGAAACCTTCCCAAAACCATATTTCTGTGATAAGGAGGAAATATTTTTGGGTTATTTCAAGAAACAACCGGCGATTATCTACGCCATAGACAACGAAATTTGCAAGTTGCCGCCTTTTATTGGGAACCCTTTAACTGGTACCCGGGTGCACTGTGACTGATCGTTCAAGATTTTAATTGAATTTAAGGTGTGTATGTGTTATATCCAGTTCATATTCCAACCTGTAAACATCCCCGGCCTTATCGCTAATCACAACACAATCTTCTTTGTTGGTGAACAACACAGCTGTTGGTCTCTTTGCAACCTTTCTGTTAACAAAACATAAATGTTGTAATGCATGTGGGATGATTTTCCAAATGATTTTGCATGCAGGATAGCGTTATACATGCTTGCGGGATGTTGCGAGACTTTTGGAAACACATGACATGCCGCAGGTGAGTGTTTCTTATGCTTTCCGAAAGTCTAGCAACATCTCAAGTGTGTGTGGATGATGCTCTCCTGCATGGAAAATGAAATTGCATGTTTCATTGTAGTTGGTATATCGAGACTTTTACTGTAAAGCCGCACTTAAATATTTATGATTTCACTTGAAAAATGTCTCCTTGGATTCTGGTGAAAAATGTCTCCTTGGATAATCCAGAGATATCTCACACCTTTTTCCAATTTGTTTCCAATCTTCTGTTCTCAACACGACCAAGTCTTTGCCGTCAGCAAATGCCGCTAGAAGTTTGCCCGAGTTTGAGAAAATACAACCGTATGTGAATGTTGTGTTTAATAATTGGTTCTCCTCATCCTTAGATTCTGCCGTATCGGTTGTCGACTCTTCCGTGGCGAGTGAAAATTTATGAACCAGAGACGAATTCCTATATAGTGAAGAGAATTGATAGATTTGCGAATCTTCAAATTGAGTTTTGACACTCATTCTTTCCCCGTACTTATATTTTTCACGATACGCTTTGAAGAAATTGTGGCAAATGTTTCGAATAATTAGCTGTACTTGATCGTTGTATATTTTTCAACATGCCATTAGAAAGCTGTTTTAAAACAATTCTAATTTTGTTCAAAAACACTGTCTGAATGCAGGAAATGTTATTTCATTGAGACAAAATTAGGAGCTTTATAAATGAGGACGCACGGCCGTAGCTAAACTGATAATTGGGGGGGTGAGCATATTCATACATTTGTGTCCTGCCCAACGGGTTTGTACAGTATGTGAACATGAATATGTAAATATACACCCCCCTCCCAATTATCGAGTCTATCTACAGCCCTGTGTGGATGGGGTGGTTTGATGGAACTGGGGGTAGCTTTCTCCTTCAAGTTCTAAAATTCAATCCCCCCGTAAAAACGACAGTAGATTAAAATGCTTGTATTAATTCTTGACGCATACTTTTGTGTACTTGGATGTCCCATATTGGGAGAAAAATAAGTAAAACTGCTTCTGATAATAAGCCTTTTTGACAGCTCAGGAGTGGCAGGACCGCAGGGGTTAAATTATAATAATAATAATAATAATAATATTTAATATTTATATTGCGCAAATTAACATGTGATCATATACTATAACATGTTAATTTGCGCAATATAAATATTAAATATTATTATTATTATTATTATAATAATTTAACCCCTGCGGTCCTGCCACTCCTGAGCTGTCAAAAAGGCTTATTATCAGAAGCAGTTTTACTTATTTTTCTCCCAATATGGGACATCCAAGTACACAAAAGTATGCTAATTTAATCTACATTACCGTAAATCGTAAACACGAAGTATTTTTTCACAAATAACGGCAAAAAAGCCATTATTACTGCATTTTATAACCACCATCTTGAATTCGTCTTCGGCAAAGTTCGGCTTTTTCCGTAATCTTTCGTAAATATTGTTAATCCGGGCGGTCCGGGGGAGTAATTTTTTGCACATGACTTACTTTTAAAGAGTCATCCTTAAAAACAGGAATTTTGCATAGCAAATGTCGAAGTATTTAAGGAAATTTTTTGCAACTAAGGAATATTAAACTTTTTACCGAGGAATTTTCCTCATGGTTGGAAAATATGCCGGGGGGAGAGACTATGCCGGGGGGAGAGACTTTTTAAAAATAACATATTCACAAAATACTTAGAAAGGAAAAGCAACAATTTTTGTGTAAAATCTTCGATTTTTTGCATTCCTACTGCCCTAAAATGTCAGATAGCGAAGAGGGTTACTCAGAGAATGAAGAGGCAAGTATAAAAGCTAAAATTGTTTGAGAAATCGCGCTATTTTGACTGTACTTTGGTACTCAAATACTCAATTAACATGCTAGGTTTCTAGACAGACATCAGACATGTGTTTATGTATTTAATAAAACTTGCTTGCTGTTGATTTAAATGTTATATTCTGGCTTGCATTATACACTGTTTATTCCTTTTTATAATATATAGTTGTGACAGAGATTTAATAATTTGGGCTTATAAGCTTTCCCTGACTGGAAAGTTTGGAAATTGTGTGACCGAGATTTAAAAAATTTAATAGTAAATGTATAGTCACTTCTTGTCCAAGTCACGTACAAGTTGTTTTGTTTGAGTCCAAGTTAAGTCACAAATCATTAATTTGATTACAGTTGATTTCACAAAACTTTCACCACAAATGTCCCAAACTTCGTTGCGAAGTTTGCAAGTTTGTTGCAAAGTTTGGAAGTTCATGTTGGAATTCACTAAACAAAGTCCCTGATTGGTCACTGAAGTAAAAGAAGCCAATCAGATGCGTAGTTTACAAACTGGTTTGTGAATCTCATTATGAACTTTTGAACTTTGCAGCGAACTTCACAACGAAGTTTGGAACATTTGTGATGAAAGTTTCATGAAATTGACTGTAACCAGGGTGTCCACAGGCCTTGAAAATCCTGGAAAGTCCTTGAATTGGAAAAAAAATTCCAGGACTGGAAAGTCCTTGAAAATCAGTAGAAGTCCTTGAAAGTCCTGGAATTAATTTCCTTAACCTCCAGCTGTGCCAACATTAGTGATTTTGATTAAAATTACTGAATAAAGTGAATTATTTGCTGGTTAAAGTCTAAAATCTGTGCCATTTTCAAAGATTTTTTCCAGTTCTAGGTCCTTGAATTTCCTGAAAAAGGGCCTTGAAAATCCTGGAAAAGTCCTTGAAAGTCCTGGAAAAGTCCTTCACCAAAGGGGTGGACACCCTGTGTAACTAGTGAAGTCACGAAAATAGACCTTTCCCCTTATGAGTGAAATTTTGATCTAGATATGCCTGGACAAAAATTTCATCACAGCTTGAAAGAGCATCACAAAATTAGTAATATTCCGAAGTTTCGTTGCGAAATGTTGTAAAATGCGGATAGTATAGCCTTGCGAAGTTTGCCGTTTTTCTGTCATTTTGCATTACAAACAGGAAATTGATAATCAGATGATCAAACTGATTGTCAATTTCCCATTTGTAATACAAAATGACTGAAGAACGGCAAACTTCGCAAGGCTATATTATCCACATTTTACAACATTTCGCAACGAAACTTCGGAATATTACTAATTTTGTGATGCTCTTTCAAGCTGTGATGAAATTTTTGTCCAGACTTGTCTAGATCAAAATTTCACTCAAAAGGGGAAAGGTCTATTGCAACTCAAGCCCGACTTGAGTTCAGTCACACGGCTCAAGTCAACAACTCTAACAGTACCTTTGCTTCGTGAATAAATAGGAGGAAGCAATGGAGGAAGAAGCGGAAGAAGACGACGGCGAAGATGAAGATGTTGAGGATGAAGAAGAGGAGGATGATGATGAAGATGAGTACGACAGAAAGGGAAAGAAACGAAGAAAGACTGGAGCTAGTGCTTTTATTGATGCTGAAGCAGGTCATTGTTTATTGTTGCAAGAAGATTTTGTACAATTTTTTGAATGTTAGGTGTCATTGTAGGTAGTATTATAATTCATTCTTGTGAAGGATTTTTTATTTCATCATTGTAAGTATGATCACCATCATCATCAGTCATGATCATTATCACCATCATCATGTCACCATCATCATGTCACCATCATTATGTCACCATTATCATCACCACATCACCAACATTATCACCAGACTAGCACCACCATCATTAGCAGCACTTGCACATTTACCATCATCATCATCAGTCATGATCATTATCACCATCATGTCACCATCATCATGTCACCATCATGTCACCATCATCATGTCACCATCATGTCACCATCATCATGTCACCATCATCATGTCACCATCATGTCACCATCCTCATGTCACCATCATTATGTCACCATCATCATGTCACCATCATCACCATCATCACCATCATCATCATCACCATCATCATGTCACCATCACCATCATCATGTCACCATCACCATCATCATGTCACCATCATCATGTCACCATCATCATGTCACCATCATCATGTCACCATCATGTCACCATCATCACCATCATCATGTCACCATCATCATGTCATCACCATCATCATCATCACCATCATCATCATCATCATGTCACCATCATCTCCATCATCACCATCATCATGTCACCATCATCACCATCATCATGTCACCATCATTATGTCACCATTATCATCACCACATCACCAGCCTAGCACCACCATCATCAGCAACACTTGCACATTTACCATCATCATCATTAGTCATGATCATTATCACCATCATCATACCATCATCACCATCATCATGTCACCATCATCATGTCACCATCATTATGTCACCATCACCCATATCACCAGCCTAGCACCACCATCATCAGCAACACTTCCACATTTACCATCATCAACATTAGTCATGATCATTATCACCATCATCACCATCATCATGTCACCATCATTATGTCACCATCACCATCATCATCACCAACATCACCAGCCTAGCACCACCATCATCAGCAACACTTGCACATTTACCATCATCAACATCAGCACCACCATCTCCACCACTTCCGCGATCAAATACTGTAATCAATATTCTTGTGTTTAAACATTGTAGAAGTTGATGAGGATGATGAAGAAGGCACAGAGGCAGAAGAAGGTTTTGAAGGATTTGAAGATCACTGTAAGTTTTAAATCGTCTTTTTGATTTCTTCAAAATGTTTCCCCACCACTGCAGAATACTGCTCCAGAATAAACTGTTAGAAAATGCTTTGTTGACTTTTCCTATGCATTCTGAATTATTCAATCTTAAATCTTTTCATTTTCAGCTGAACGGGATGAAGAACACACAGAAGATATATCTGTATGTATAAACATTTACTACTTTTAGCCAAAATTTTCACATAAAACTCTTGAATACAGTTGTCCAATGCTTTCAATGATGTGTAGAATTTCTTCATATCTTGATAACAGGGAGCCAGAAGACTGCAACAGATGTTGAAGTGAGTAAAGCCCAGATAGTCAACATCTAGATAATTCATTAATTAACACACAAAAATGCACATAATATGAGGAAAGGCTTGGGTGAGAGAGATTCATTGGATAATCAAAATCATGGATATAGCTAAACAGTGCAGAACAAAAAAGTATAGAAAAAATTATACAGTAACGATTGTTTTGAAAATGAAAATCTGGCTAGTCTATTACTGACAAAGGACTTGCATTTTGTGAAGTATTATTCATTGTTTTGCTTTGTTCTCCAGGGAACGAAGTGATGAAGATTTGGAAGAATATTACAGAAGGAAATATGTGGAAACATCAAGAAAGTATGTGTTACTATTAGTATCATCAATGTTTCTGGTATGGGCACCTTAGAGCAACCATCAGTCAGTGACATATTAAACACTATTTCCAAAATAAATTTATTTTCAGGTACAACAAAAAGGACTACGATCACCCTCGAGGAATTGAGCAACAAAGTTTATTACCAGGAGTAAAGTATGTATGAGTGATTTCAAAATGACTGCTTCTTACAGATGCGCTGATATTTATACTGTATTACAAAACAGTAAAATGACCTTGTTGAATTTGACCAGTTTTTCACTTGCTTTGCAGAGATCCAAATTTGTGGCTGGTAAAATGTAGGGTAAGATCAAAATTTACATATGCCTTGCAAACCCTTCCTTTGTTATCAGGCTTTATTTATATACTAAGAATATATTGCTGTGACCACTTGTAGATTGGAGAGGAGAAAGCAACTGTCATTGCAATGATGAGAAAGGCAATCTCACAACAATTCACTGATGAGGTACGTTTGTGTAAAGAATGCATAAAGGATTATACAATCATGGCATTCAAATGCCAGAACTCCCTTTTCAAATGCCAAAACGCCCTTTTCAAATGGCAGAACTTCCTTTTCAAATGCCAGAACTCCCTTTTCAAATGCCAGAACTTAGTTTTCAAATGCAAGAACTCCCTTTGCAAATGCCAGAACTCCCTTTACAAATGCCAGAACTCCCATTTCAAATGCCAGAACTCCCTTTACAAATGCCAGAACTTGGTTTTTAAATGGCAGAACGTGGTTTTCAAATGCCAGAACTCCCTTTTCAAATGCCAGAACTTGGTTTCAAATGCCAGAATTCCGTTTTCAAAGTGAAACTGAACTCAAAGTCATCGGACTTCACAATCAAGTGTTATATATCAAAATCTTAGTTAGTCCTTTTTGAATGTAATGATCTTTATTTCATTGCGATAGGTTTTATAACTTTTACGTTACATCAAATCAAACAGTGCCAGTTTTTTTTGGGACTCCCGGTAGTATAACTACTATCATCTCATATTAAATCTGACCAAAATACTCTCCTGAAATCTTGCAATTCTTCTTGTTGGAATATTCTTCAATTCTATATTGTATTGCAGCCTTTACAAGTGAAATCCGCCATTGCTGTTGAAGGTCTGAAAGGTTACATCTACATCGAAGCCTACAAACAAACCCATGTCAAACAGGTGTTGTAACATTCATTATCAACTTTCTTTCTTGTGCATGCAAAAAAGATTTGATTTTGAAACCTCATGACCACGAATCACAGATTAAAAAATCGTCAGGGTTAGAAAAATAGGCGAGCACGCGAGCACTGCTCGCAGGAAATGTTAAACAGCTGCAGGAACTTCGTTTGAATGAAGATTTGCTATTGAAAATTTGAAGTAAATCTTAACACCCTGCATGTCCCACTGTGGGCGCAACAACATATGGTTGACAGACATTATTCCTTGAATTTAAAACCATGGTCAGCTAGAACACTATATGTTTATGCACATGCAGATTTAGCACAAAAATACTCCGTTGCTCTGCAGGAAATTTTTGTGTCCAGGTTGTGCTCCCAGGAAGAAAATTCTTTTTCTTGCCCTGAAAAATCATTGGTGACTATTCTGTTCTTTCAGGCTATCGAAGGTTTGGGGACATTGAAGATTGGTCAATGGCATCAAAAGATGGTCCCAGTGAAAGAGATGACAGACGTTCTCAATGTCGTCAAAGATCTTGTACAGCTCAAGGCTAAGCAATGGGTCCGTCTGAAACGAGGCATTTTCAAAGACGATCTAGCACAGGTAATTACTGTATGCCACTAACTACCATACATCAATACTCCAGTGCAGTACTATACAATAGACAACTTGCATCGCCATGTTAGACTAATTTTAGAACTGTATTGTGCGCTATCAGTTAATTTTAGATCTGTATTGTGCGCTATCAGTTAATTTTAGAACTGTATTGTGCGCTATCAGTTAATTTTAGATCTGTATTGTGCGCTATCAGTTTATTTTAGAACTGTATTGTGCGCTATCAGTTTTCAGTTGTTTCCAAATGTTTATTTCTTCTAGATTGACTACGTACATCCATCAAAGAATCAGGTAGCGTAATTTAACTATTGGTAAAGTAAGTTGCACCTTTAGATTCTTGCAATCAGTGACATTAAAAGGGGGGACTGGGAAGGAACCTTAGGTCAAACATGCATACCCACCTCTCCCCCCCTCTCATCCTCGCATCAACTTTACTTGGGGGGGGGGGTATGATACCGTTTCGGCCAAATCAGTCCACGAATTTTGTCACTGATTGTATAGCTACCACACGGATTCAAATTTTCTGATAAATACCAATTTTAAAGATTGCGTGTATGCTCATGCGAAACAACATTTTTCCTAATTTGAGATGTGCATGTACTGTATATGGATCATGTTTTGTTTGTTTAGGTTACTTTGAAAATGATTCCTCGTATCGACTACGCTAAACCCAGGGGAAACAAAGCGATTGAGGTAATTTCGTCTTTAGCTATAGGAATTACATCAGCTCGCGAGCTGTGAATGCTTGCATCTACACACGTAATATAAAAACGCACAAGTTGTGACAAAGCTACAGCAGATTTGTAGCAATGCTGTTCCAACAACTTATCATCAGGATTCTTGGTCAACAGCTTGTTGGCAGGTTGCTGCTAGGTTGTTGAGCTCAACAGACTTGTTACAAGTTGTTCCAACAACTTGTTATCGTCGTGAATGACAACCTTGCACCAACTTCATAAAATAACACCATTGTTACAACTTGTTGACAAGCTTGGTACAAGCCTGTTGCGAACACATCTTCTTGACAAGTTTTGAGGTTTTTACATGTGTAGTTAAAATAAACTATCGAACATTGTGTTTGGATGTGTTTATACAGTATATACTATTCCCACCTTTGATTAGCTTTTGCTATTTGTGGGAATAGTATTTTCTTCATGTATTTATGTAGTACCTAAATAACTGAATTGAATCGACGAAAGCACTCGCAGCGAGCTTGCGGGTTAATTTTTGCGACGAATAGACTTAAGGCGTTTCTCTTATGAGAAACTGTACAGTAAACCACTTATTGAGAGGTCCATTTAACGTATTGAGAGACAATAAATGATGTTTCAATCTCGAAATACAGCCAGAAGACCAAGAGAAGAGAAAACGGTTCAGGAAGCCACCCCAAAAATTATTTGAACCCGAAGCTTTGAGGTACGTATTCTGGAATAAAATTTTACCATTGGCGTGGCGACTGGGGGGCGGGGGGCTTGGGGGGGGGGGGGTGCGACGCCCCCCCCCCCCCAATAATTCTGAACTTTGAAAAGTTGGTCAAAAATTTGAAAAGTTGGTCAAAAGGAATTATTTAAAGATGCTGTAAAGTCCGTTCTGCGCATATATTCTGCGCATCAACATATTCCATCGGTGGGGGAGCAACCTTTGGAATGTTGTTAATATTTCGCACCTTCCGAACTTTCTTGAATTGAATCTCTAGTCTACATTCATTTACAAGCATAGCGAACCGAAATAATGTTAAAAATGCAGTATAATATATATCTAATCATATTTTACAACTGTAGCACTGAGTTCAAAATGTAAACAAAGCCTTTCAAAGCGTTTGTTTACATTACGGACTTTACATCACCTTTAAATATTAAACAAAATATTATATTATTTACAAAAATTTTAGAAAATCCAAAAATTTTTTAGAATTTTAGAAAAATTTCTTTGACAAACGGAGAAAATTTGTGATATCCGAAAAAAGTTTTTATGTCGCGAAAAATTTGGATTTGGGGAAAAAAAGGTCGCCGAAAAAAATTTCGAGAAAACGTTTTTCAACGACGAAAAAGTTGGTCATTTTCATTGAAAAAGTTGGTCATTATGGTATGACGCCCCAATCTGGAATCGTTCGCCACGCCCCTGAATATTACTACCGTAACCTATGCTAAATATTTCACGAAATGTATTCCACTCACAAATAAGTGACACGAAGCTTTCAGAGAGAGCTAAGCAAGCACGCAAGGAGTGATGGGAAGATCGAAATCCCTTCTGCAGAAACTTCATGTAACCCTCTGCCATTATCAACATTTATCATCCACATTTATTCTCGCAGAATCGAAAAGAGCAAGATTTTATATAACCATGCAATGCGTATAGATTTAGGTGCAATATTGTTCAGGTTGTAATTTGAATTTAATGTAATGGATGTTACTTTAATATTTTTAACTTGTGTAGAGGCATTGGTGGTGAAATTCATCAAGATGGAGACTTCTACATTTTCGAAGGAAATCGCTATCGACAGGGTTTCTTGTATAAGAACATGGCGATTTCTGCTCTGGTAAGTTTTGTATCTACAGAGTATAACTTCATTCATACTGGGTAACTCTATCAGTTCTAGACTATAGTCGTGTTTACACTACCAGCCTTGGCCTGGCCTTGGCCAACATTTTGACAGTGTAAACAGACTTTGGCCTAGCCAAGGCCAGGAAACCTGGACTCACTACAACCGGTGGCCTAGGCCTAGGCTTGTGGAAATGTAAACACTTTCTGCCCTGGCCTGGGCCTTATTTTCATGGCAATGTGTGTCCACAGTGAGAGATTAGCGGACAACCAGCGGACAACGTCACAACACATAAAAATACACAAAATTAATAACAAAATTCTAGGCCAAAGTGAGCCAGTCTCAAAAAAATAGTGTAATGGTGTAAACGCGCCACATTTACCTTGGCCTGGCCAAGGCTAGGCCAAGGCTTGTACTAGTTGTAGTGTAAACACGACTTATGAACCCCCCGCCCGCCCTGAAGGACCAGTCAAATTTAAATTGGAAGCAATCTTCTCGCATGCAACTAAGGTAAAATTATTGTCAGACAACTGCATATTTCAGGAATCTAACCCGTGAAACTGTCCTTCTATTTCTTTAGGTAACAGAGGGAATAAAACCAACACTTTCTGAGTTAGAAAAGTTTGAAAGTACATCTGAGGATGTTGATATTGAATGTATCCTTTGAACATGTTTATAAAGCTAATTATAAATCATTGAATTTACTGTAACTTTCACTATAGTAGATAAGCTGTTCTTCATAGCGGTCAAGGAACTTTCTAAGATTCAAACCACATCTTTAGTGCAGTGATTTACTGTAAAATCTCTTTTCCCTAACTCTGAGCCAGTGCCTGCAAAAAGTTCGAAAGATAATGCGGAAGGCCAGTTTGCACCTGGAGACAATGTCGAAGTCATTGAAGGAGAGTTGATTAATTTACAAGGAAAGATCGTCAGTGTTGAGGGAAATAAGATTGTTATGTTACCTTTCCATGAAGATTTGAAGGTAGGAGGAATTAGGCGTGTGAAACATATAGAATATTGTAGTCTATATGGAAGTTAAGTGTAGCTAGTATGCCTGCTGAAAGAAGATGTTCATTTGATTATGGTGGTGCTTGTGATGGTGGTTGTGCTTGTGTGATGTGTTGATGATGGTGGTGATGACTGTGATGGTAATGCTAGTGGTGATGATGGTATTGATGATGATGTTGTCGATGATGGTGATGGTGATGATGGTGATGAAAGTGGTTATGATGGTGTTGATGGTGTTGTTGATGATAGTGATGATAATGGTGGTGATGATTATGATGATGATGATGCTGGTGATGATAATGATTGTGATGATGGTGTTGATGATTATAGTGGTGATGATGGTGGTGTTGGTGATAGTGGTGATAGTGGTGATGATGGTGGTGTTGGTGGTAATGGTGATGATGGTGGTGGTGATGATGGTGATGATGGTGGTGTTGGTGATGATGGTGATGATTGTGATGATGATGGTGATGATGGTGGTGTTGGTGATGATGGTGATGATGATTGTGATGATGATGGTGATGATGGTGGTGATGGTGATAATAGTGGTGATGATGGTGATGATGATGTTGGTAATGATGATGTTGGTAATGGTGGTGATGATGATGATTGTGATGGTGATGTTAGTAGTTATGATTATGAACATGATACCGATTTCCTAGAGGTCTAGTGAGGACCATCCTTAGCCCAACGTTTAATTTAACGTATTTTTAACCAATAATTCAAAGGAACCTCTGAATTTCCCGGCCTCCGAGTTGAAGAAATTTTTCAAAGTTGGTGATCACGTGAAAGTCATTCATGGAAAATTCGAGGGAGATACTGGTCTGATACTTCGAGTTTCTGGAAAGACCGCCATCTTGTTTTCTGATCTTACAATGCATGAGGTGTGTGGATGAATATCAGAATAATAATGTTATAATTTTCTGGGAGTGAACCCTTGATCCTCCCTACTACACACGTAAAAACGCACAAGTTGTTACAGGTCTGCAAACAAGTTGTTACAAATCTGTTCACAAGCTGTCGACAAGTTGTGTTCGCACTGCTTGTTCCCAGTTGTTGTAACAAGTTTGGAACAAGATGTTAACAACTTGTAACAAGCTTGATGGCATTATCAGACTTGTTACAAGGTTGTTCTAACAAGTCTGATACAGTCATGTTTAACAAGAATGTTACAAGGTTGACGACACGAGGTTGTAACAGTATTGTTATATCATGACTGTATCAGACTTGTTGGAACAACCTTGCAACAAGTCTGATAATATCAACAAGGTTGTTACAAGTTGTTAACAGTTTGTGCCAAACTTGTTGACAACTTGGGACAAGCAGTGCGAAGACAACTTGTTGGCAACTTGCTGGCAGACTCGCTACAATATGTGAGACTTTTGCGTGTGTAATCCGCCCTTTTCCAATTCAAACGACCATTGATTATCCCTCCTTCCTACTTTTCCAATTCAAAATCTCCCAGTTAAGTCCCTGTTCCTTGATGGTCTCTCCACTGACAAATTTTTAAAGATAAGAGGCGCTGAGTAGATCCGCTTGTTTTTTTAGCTCGAAGTGTTGTTGAAAGATCTACAGTTATGTACAGAGAGAAGCAGTGGTGTGGACGCTATGGGTCAGCATCAATGGGGAGATTTGGTGCAACTCGAGTAAGCCAAGTATTTTATCTTTTGCAGTATATCAGCCTGCCATTCAGTTAGTTTATGCTACTATGGTATCAGTGGTTTATACTATCTCTACCAACAGAGCTCTACTGACTTATTTCTACTTTTTACTGGTATGTCTAAATTTGTTTGTTTTTCTTTAGTCCTCAAACTGTGGGTGTGATTGTTCGTATTGAGAGAGAGACTTTTTCAATCTTGAATCAACATGGCAAGGTACCATACAGTCCTATGTTTGTAATCTTTTTCAGATAGTTCTGACACAAACCTCGACAACTTATTGTATAGAATACTACCTACACTGGACCACCACGTTTGAGATATCCTTTTCAGGTAGTTCAGACACGAACCACGGCAGCTTATTGCAGAACACTACCTACACTAGACCACCACGTTTGAGATATCTTTTTCAGGTACTTCAGATACTACACTGGACCAACTGGACCACCACGTTTGAGATATCTTTTTCAAGTAGTTCTGACACAAACCACGGCCTATTGTAGAATACGTCTAAGCACACCACTTACACACTCTCGGCGTTTGAAATATTATACCTTACAAGACTTTTTTGTTAAGGTGGTACAACTGCGTCAGCAAGCTGTGGCCAAAAGAAAGGAAAATAAGAATGCTGTAGCTCTGGATTGTGATCAGGTAGATATATGGTTGTCATCTGTTGGTGGTGGTGGTGGTGATGATGATGATGGTGATGGTGATGATGGTGCTGGTGATGATGGTTGTGACTGGTGATGGTGATGATGATGATGATGGTGGTGGTGGTGATGATGGTTGTGACTGGTGATGATGGTTGTGACTGGTGATGATGATGGTGGTGATGTTGGTGGTGATGATGATGGTGATGATGATGGTGATGATGATGGTGGTGATGATGGTGGTGGTGGTGATGATAGTTGTGACTGGTGATGATGATGGTGATGATGATGGTGATGATGATGGTGGTGATGATGGTGATGGTGGTGATGATGATGGTGGTGATGTTGGTGGTGATGATGATGGTGATGATGATGGTGATGGTGATGGTGGTGATGATGGTTGTGACTGGTGATGATGGTTGTGACTGGTGATGATGGTGATGATGATGATGGTGGTGATGATGGTGGTGGTGATGATGATGGTGGTGATGATGATGGTGGTGATGATGGTGATGGTGGGGATGATGATGGTGGTGGTGATGGTGATGGTGGGGATGATGATGGTGGTGGTGATGAAACGTATCCCTAACAATTGTTCCTTTTAGAATATCACTATAGCGGGAAATTTGCTAGATTAAGCGTTATGAGCACATAACAATTGGACTTGGCAGAAGCACTAGGGTGTGAGCATGTTATTTCAATAGGAAAAAACATTTAAAGTTACCTAATGCGTCATGACAAGAACGATTTGT
>CACRXK020004254.1:22028-32545 GCA_902702795.2 Paramuricea clavata
TGGTGATGAATGATGGTGGGGATGATGATGGTGGTGATGATGGTGATGGTGGGGATGATGATGGTGGTGATGATGGTGATGGTGGGGATGATGATGGTGGTGATGATGGTGATGGTGGGGATGATGATGGTGGTGGTGATGGTGGGGATGATGATGGTGGTGGTGGTGATGATGACGGATGGTGGTGATGATGACGGATGGTGGTGATGACAGTGGTGCTCTACATGGTATATGCTCAAAAACATTTCGGTATTTTAGAATCCAATTCAAGTTCGAGATGTAGTAAAAGTGACTGATGGACCACAAAAGGATCTACAAGGCGAAGTGAAATTTGTGTATCGTGGCTTTGCATTCTTGTCTTCCAAAATGGTTGTGGAAAATGGCGGCATCATTGTTTGCAGAACCAAGCAACTACAACTAGCTGGGGGAGGAAAGGTATCATTATAATCAGAACACTGCATCTCATCTACTCGCTGCATTTTGCTTGTATCGGAATGATGGGAAATGGACAACTTGCATGTTCGACTAAATTTTAATCTAAGTAAAGAGAAGGGAATCAAACACAACAGTTAAAAAGAGCATAATGAAATTAGTAAAATTGCAAAATTTGGTTACGAAATGTTGTAAAATACAGAAAATATAGCCTTGCGAAGTTTGCATATTTTCAGTATGTTTGTATTACGTGCGGAAATTGTTACCATTTTCGGCTCAAAAATGCTAACAATTTCCTGATTTTACTGATTTTAATAAGTTCTTTACGGGAATTTACTTTTTTTTTCCTAAATCAAAAATTAGTCTAACATGCAAGTTGTCTATTGTTGTATCTTGAGTTTTACAATTTTAATTTGTAAAATTGCCATTCAAGAATTTTAATAATAATAATAATAATTAAAAAAATATATAAAATTGGAAAGCACAAGATTATCTAAACCACTGGACATGGCAAGATATGGTACAAACTGAAACTTTATGTTACCAATCTCTCTCAAGAAGTTCAACAGCAAGTGGGGTCTGTATTCCTGCATTGACCGAGTCTCACTGGCTTAGACAAGCAAGTTTGTCCTCGACAAAGTTTAAGTTCTAGTTTTGCGAGTTTTTTTGTAGCATTGGTTACCTAGAGTGTTTTTATAATATGGGGATGTACACAACCAGCAATTCAGCACCCTCAAGAAAGTCAACATCAACCATATACCATGAGAAGATTATCTAAACCACTAATTCTCCATCTTTAGGCCGCTACCGACTCCATCAGCGGATTTGGAGGTTTCGGCGGTGGTTTCGCTCCTCGTTCACCGAGAATATCGAGTCCAGCACGTGATACCGGTGGTAAGACGTACTTCTGTCACTTTGTTCACTTCAATGTGTAAGGTACTGTTTTAAGTCCCATTTCCACTCAGGAAAATTGTCCGCAGAAAGATTTGATGTGTTGGCCAATCACGTTTTGTAAAATATGATTGATTGGCCAACACAAATGTCCATCGGAAAAAGTTGTGTTCTTGATTTACGCAGTATAACTCAAGTTGTAAACAGGTTGCATGTGACAGTTTTAGGCAAAAGTTGTGTAGTGTCGTAGGTGAGTTGTGTGTTTGATTTACACAGTACAACTCAAGTTGTAAGCAGGTTGTATGCGACAGTTTTAGGCAAAAGTTGTGTAGTGTATTATCGGCCTTTAGGGTTACCCAAATACCACCCACAGCAAAAATTATATTTTGTGATTTAGTGGCAGTTTAACCAACCTATTTGCTCATGTCTTTTGTTGACTCGTTAAGAGGCAATGCGGGTCCATGTTCTCGACTTTATTATTGCTTTATGTTCTATATTATAAACTAAACTAAACTAAACTAAACTAAACTAAACTAAACTAAAGCTATCTTTGCCCGTGTGCAGGTGGTGGTGGCGTGTCGCCGTCGGGCCGGGGTGGCGGGTTTGGCCGTGGTCGCGGGAGGCCTGGACGAGATACAACTTTGATTGCTAAAACCATCAGGATATCTCAAGGCCCTTATAAAGGTACACATTGAGACTTACCAAGGCAAGAAGAACGAAATCCAACACCACAGCTAGAAAGAACGTCTTAGAATGAGTAAAACTGCAAAGATTGGTTGCTAAATGTTGTAAAATGAAGAAAATATGGCCCTGTGAAGTTCGCAAATTTTGTATATATTTGTATTACGCGCGGTAAAAATAACCACTTTCGGCTCAAAATGGTTATTTTTCCCGCGCCTAATGCAAATATACACAAAATTTGGGAACTTCACAGGACTATATTTTCCTCATTTTACAACAATTCGCAACCAAACTTTGCAATGTTACTCATTTTAAGATGCTCTTTCCAGCTATGGAAATGGATTGCGTTCTTCTTGTCTAGAATTGTTAACTAGATTTGCGTAAATATGATGAATGTAAATTGTAAACAATTTTTTTCAAGGTTATATTGGTATCGTGAAAGATGCAACTGAGACAACTGCCCGAGTGGAATTACACAGCAACTGTAAAACAATTTCCGTTGATCGATCTAGGATTAATGTCGTTGGGTAAGTTTTAGAATTAGTTCAATGTATGTTTTATCCTGCAGTAGCACTTGACCAATATAAAGAGATAACCCTTATTGGACCTCTGGGAATAACAGTTCAGAACTGATAGAGCTATCCAGTATAAATAAAGATAGTTTAGTTTAGGTTTCCTCCTGTAGTAACACTGGATAAATAAGTGATGATACTGGGACCTCCGGGAAGAACAGTTTAGAACTGATAGAGCTATCCAGTATAAACAAAGTTAGTTTAGTTTAGTTTAGTTTAGTTTAGTTTAGTTTAGTTTAGTTTAGTTTAGGTTTCCTTCTGTAGTAACACTGGATCAATAAGTGATGATACTGGACCTCTGGGAAGAACAGTTTAGAACTGATAGAGCTATCCAGTATAAATAAAGTTAGTTTAGTTTAGGTTTCCTCCTGTGGTAACACTTGATTGATAAGTGATGATCCTTACTGGACCTTTGGGGAGAACAATTTAGAACTGATACATTTGTAGTAGTATACAGTATATTGTATCTGATAATTACTCTCTTTTCTCTCAGTGCCCCATCGCGGGGAGGGTCTACCCATTCAAGAACGCCAATGTACGGCTCACAGACACCCATGTACGGGTCCCAGACTCCTGGTTCAAGGACGCCCATGTATGGTTCTCAGACCCCCACACACGATGGTAAGTCAGCTGTTGAAGAGGGAACATTTTCCTAAACGTACACGTTGTAACAATCTTGAAGTGTCTTTGCCAGTGTAGGTACTGCCAATAATATGAACCAGCTTTCGTTGGTAGGAATGCAACTACTTGAAAAATAGAAATTCTTACCTTATTCCATACTTATTTCATATATTGTACTTGCTGTAGTTTTCTGTATATTTGCATTAATACATTCTATAATGTGATTTACATTTCTTGTTTATACTTTGTTTTGACTAAATCCATCTGATTGCTTTATTTTTTGTCACATGATCGCTTTGATATTCTTAGTATAAAGCTCATGTAATTTTCCCGACCTCCGCTAATAACTCCAGACGAAGGGCCTTCGCTCGAAACGTCGAAATTCTCCTTATATTTTTCAGGTAGTTGCATCCCTACCAATGAAAGCTTGTTCAAGTTGTAACAAACCTGCAGCAGACTTGTGGCGATGCTGTTCCGACAACTTGTCAACAGGATGTGTTCGCACTGCTTGTTCCCAGCTTGCTGACAAGTTGTCAACGGCTTGTTGGGCTATCCAGGACAACTTGCATGTTAGACTAATTTTTGATTTAGGCAAAAAAAGTAAATTCCCGTAAAGAACTTATTAAAATTAGTAAAATTGCAAAATTTGGTTACGAAATGTTGTAAAATACAGAAAATATAGCCTTGCGAAGTTTGCATATTTTCACTATGTTTGTATTACGTGCGGAAATTGTTACCATTTTTGAGCCGAAAATGGTAACAATTTCCGCACGTAATACAAATATACTGAAAATATGCAAACTTCGCAAGGCTTTATTTTCTGTATTTTACAACATTTCATAACCAAATTTTGCAATTTTACTAATTTCATTATGTTCTTTTTAACTGTTGTGTTTGATTCCCTTCTCTTTACTTAGATTAAAATTTAGTCTAACATGCAAGTTTATTCAATCCATGGTTGTATTTTATTCCAATAGGAAGCAGAACGCCGCATTATGGTTCGATGACCCCATCTCATGATGGCTCGCGCACCCCTCTTCATGGTGGGGCCTGGGACCCAAGCTCGGCCAACACTCCTGGGAGGTCTGAGGCGGAGTTTGATTACAGCCTGGAGGTCCCAACACCATCGCCTGTCGGTGTAAGTGACGAAGTTCAAGTGTTACACACGGGGTAATATCATGTTTCAATTGATTTCAATTTGTTTTCTTTTTCAGGGTTATGGTACACCTAACCCAGCGACCCCCGGACAATTTAATGCACCCTACACCCCCGGTACACCTGGCGGTATCTATGGCTCCGAACCCACCTACTCCCCATATGTGGACTCTCCCTCCCCGGCTGGATATACGAACCCCGCCACCCCCGGCAGTGTGAACCCTAGCCCCATCTCACCTGCATTCCACCCCCACACCCCCGGGGCAAGTCTGGAGGTGGAGGCCCCACATGAGTGGACGACACAAGATATTGAAGTGACAATTACTGATTCATACCAGGTGAGTTTAGTTTGCGTTCCATCCTGTAGTAACACTGGACCAATAAGAGATGATCCGAACTGGACCTTTAGGGTGAACTAAGTGCTATCTTAGAGCTATCCAGTATAAGTGAAGTTAGTTTAGTTTAGGTTTCCTTCTGTAGTAACACTGGACCAATAAGGGACGACACTTACTGGACCTCTAGGGTGAGCTAAGTGCTATCTTAGAGCTATCCAGTATAAGTGAAGTTAGTTTAGTTTAGGTTTCCTCCTGTAGTAACACTGGATCAATAAGAGATGATCCTTATACTGGACGTCTAAGGAGAACAGTTTAGAACTGATAGAGCTATCCAGTATAAATAAAGTTAGTTTAGTTTAGGTTTCCTCCTATAGTAACACTGGATCAATAAGAGATGATTCTTACTGGACCTCTAGGAAGAACAGTTTAGAACTGATAGAGCTATCCAGTATAAATAAAGTTAGTTTAGTGTAGGTTTCCTCCTGTAATAACACTGGATCAATAAGAGATGATCCTTAACTGATAGAGCTATTTAACATAAATATAGTTACTTTAGTTTAGGATTCCGTCTGTTGCAACACTGCACCAACAACGGAAAGACCTTACTGGACCACTACAGAGGACAGTCCAGGCAGACGAGATACAATGTGCAAATGCTCGCATTATTCAATTAAACCATGAAAAAAATTGTATGTGTTCTAGGATTCTCAGCTGGTTTCTAAGAAAGGTGTTATCCGTAATGTAGTGGGTGGAACGAGCACTGTGTATCTGTATGATGAAAAACGTGACGTCAGCGTTCCCAGCAAGCACCTTGCGCCCGTGCAACCGTCCAAACTCGATAAGGTTAGTACCTTACACACTGCCCTGTTTCTCCTTTCAACCTAGGAAAAATTCTCAGGGGAGGTGCAAAACGATTTCAGGGGAGGTGCACACCTCCCTCAAAATCCGACCATGTTTAGAACAACTGGTCTCTAGTCCATAAAAATTTTAATCGGAGATCACATAAATGTCTTTGACAGGTGAAGTTGATCCAAGGCGATGATCGAGACAGCACGGGTACTCTCATTCAGATTGATGGAAGTGATGCTATTATCAAAATGGATTTGAACGAGAAGCTCAATGTCTGTGATATTAGTTCACTGGCTAGATTGGCGCCGTCTGCTGTTTAGCGAAGTAAGGGGTTTGCCTAGGGCGTTGTCTCGAAAACTATATCAGTAATGTAACTTAGCGCCTGCCCGGGGCAAGGTAAAAATCATTACGGGAAAGTAGAAGTTGCTCCTTGGTTGTCCAATCGGGAAAGTTGTTTTAACGTTTTGCCAGAAATTAATTGCTATACACAAAATTATTTGCTTGTTTATGTTACTGGTATTCTGTTTTGATTTTTTATTAGTAAATCAGTTGAAATCAACACTTCAAGTGTTCAAATGAATTTGTTAAGGAAAACATAAGATTAGAATGTTGATTAATCAATCCTTACTGCAATCATTTCCTTCAAAATTTCCTTATATGCAAGTGAATTTTCAACCAATTTCCATGTCTGACTTGCCCTGATCACAAGTTGTATAAAATAGTTAAGTTACACCACTGTATATTAGATTGGTTGTGTGTCTGCTTACCTATATATCTTTCTACCTAACCTACCTACCTACATATTTTCCAACCGAACCTACCTACCTAATCTATACCGAACCTACCCTACCTAACCTACCTACCCTACCTACCTACCGATCCTGCCTACCCACCTACCTAACCTACCTACCTAACCTACCTACCTACCTAACCTGCCTACCTACCTACCTAACCTACCGAACCTGACCTAACCTACCTACCTACCTACCTAACCTACCTACCTAACCTACCTATCTAACCTACCTACCTACCTACCTAACCTACCTATCTAACCTACCGAACCTGACCTAACCTACCTACCGAACCTGCCTACCTACCTAACCTACCTACCTATCTAACCTACCTACCTACCTACCTACCTACCGAACCTGCCTACCTACCTATCTAACCTACCTTATATCTCATTTGTGTCGGTTTTCTTTGATCGTCCGAGGTTTATAACTAGCTAATATACCTTGAATAAATAATTACATCATACATAATTACGACTAAACGCGAGAATTTTTCATCAAAAATTTTTGAAAATGACAAAATATGTTAGAAAACCCCCACAAATGAGATATAAGTTAGTTATAAACCTCGAAAGTCTGTTTATAACTGATATATTGCCCTCGGACGCTGCGCGTCCTCGGGGGCAATATATCAGTTATAAACCTCCTTCTCGGTTTATAACTCTAACCTGCCGAACCTGACCTAACCTACCTAACTACCTACCTACCGACCTACCGAACCTGCATCCTATACCTACCTACCTACCTAGCTACCGAACCTGCCTACCTACCTACCTAACCTACCTACCTATCTAACCTACCTAACCTGTCGAACCTGACCTAACCTACCTACCGAACCTGCCTACCTACCTAATCTACCTAACCTACCGAACCTGCCCTGCCTACCTACCTGCCTAACAATCTAACCTACCTTACATTTCCAACCTGGCTATCCCAACTACCAGTTTCACTAATTTCTATCTTACTACTGTATATTGTAGGAAATGCCGTAGATATGTGAAGGCAAGAAATTCGCTCAAAGCCAACAAAGATTTACCAGATAAGTGACGTTGTGTGAACTTAACATTGAGTCTCAGATATTTCGAAATGTTATGAATGCGGCAGTTTGCGTGCAGAAATGAAATCAAACACCGGGAAACGATATTAATACGCAGCTTTTATTTACATTATTTGACTGGGCGCTACTTTTAAAACTAACAAAGTTGAAATGATCCAACAGTAAAATGCTGGTTTAGATTTATATGTACTATATAATTTGGCTAAAGCTTGCTTGGACATGCGAAACAAGCTTTCATTTGTTAAAAGAACATGGTTTATATTAATCAGCGTTTCATTACATAATAACTTAAAGTAAGCTTTGTCTTTGATCTAAATATTTGCAATAAATAACAGCATACAAGTTTAGCAAAATGTTTTTGCATGCATTAGAACTACTTACATTTGCTTGACATATTATATAATATATAATTGTTAAAGTTTTACTAAACGGAAAAATAAATTACATTTTATATTGGGACTTAATTTAGAACTCAATTCTAAGTATAGTATACTATATGATATCTTTTGAAGATGATTGAGGCATAAGTTAGCTATTTACATCGACAGACAAACACAAATTTCAAAAGCCATGATAACTCTTTAAGTCTGGCTGGTTTAGATTAATATTTACATTTAGTTTGGCTATCGTTTGTTCCTATCCAATTCACAACTGAATAACTCACATGCCTAGTTACTACATTTTAAAAAACCGCCCTTGGACTGGCCCAGATAATTCCAATGAAAAATGTACATGTGTAACTCTTATATATATAGATAACTGTAACGCTTAGTTTCTTTCGTTCTGTTATCGGAGTTGTGAATTGGGTGTGTAACTATTTAATACTTTAATAAAATTATTTGACATGCAAATAATTCACACAAAAATATCCTGTATGCACAATGCATTTTTACAAGTTAAAAACCCGTATGTGATGGAGTTAATTCATTGGTTTCCTAGCCAACACTCCGTCCAATAGCGTGCCTTCTCGGTAGACTTCGACATCCACAAAACCATGCTTCATAAGTAGTTCTGTATACTCTTTACCACTCCTCTCTCGGCCATCGCCAGTTGCCGCCAGCATGACTAGGGACTCGAGATGGACTCTTACTGGACCGTTCTTGTCGTCATTTAGAATTGCTTCGACCACAAGCACAGCTCCACCTTAAGTAAGGAAATAAAGTTTAGACTAGACTAAACTAAACTCTTTATTTATACTGGATAGCTCTATATGTTCTAAACTGTTCTCCCTAGAGGTCCAGTAAGGATCATCTCTTATTGATCCAGTGTTACTACAGGAGGAAACCTAAACTAAACTAACTTTATTTATACTGGATAGCTCTATCAGTTCTAAACTGTTCTTCCTATAGAGGTCCAGTAAGGATCATCTCTTATTGATCCAATGTTACTACAGGAGCAAACCTAAACTAAACTAACTTTACTTATTAATTTATACTGGATAGCTCTATCAGTTGAAAACTGTTCTTCCTAGAGGTCCAGTAAGGATCATCTCTTATTGATCCAGTGTTACTACAGGAGCAAACCTAAACTAAACTAACTTTATTTATACTGGATAGCTCTATCAGTTCTAAACTGTTCTTCCTAGAGGTCCAGTAAGGATCATCTCTTATTGATCCAGTGTATACTACAGGAGAAAACCTAAACTAAACTAACTTTATTTATACTGGATAGCTCTATCAGTTCTAAACTGTTCTTCCTAGAGGTCCAGTAAGGATCATCTCTTATTGATCCAGTGTTACCACAGGAGGAAACCTAAACTAACTCTATTTATTATCAGACAACTGTATGAACCGACCATCATCAGATAGGTTCTGTTACTGTTCATAAACCCACCTGGTGGGGCATCAATAGCAGGCTCACTTTCAACTGTAAACCCAGGCGGGGCTGCACCAACTTCCGCCTTCAACTTCAGCAACTCTTCTGCCATAAGCACGTCTTCTAAGGGATTCGTATTGACATGATCTTGAAACCTGTGCACAAAAACACCAATCTTCCATCAAAACCCAAACACACACTAGATAATAACAGTTTTATCGATGAAAGAGCAGGATTGAAACAGCAGCATATACCTACACCCTGACCCTCACATGGTCTCGATTTGACCAAGACAGTACGAGTACCGAGCTTTCCTGGCATCAAATACTATGGCATGACAATGTCATGTGTCACCCATGGAATTGAACTATAATAGGTTTTATAACAAATGTTTAAACAATACAAAACTTTAAAAAAAAATGTCCAAAAATCTCAACCAAAAAATAAAAAATAGTTTTGACGTAGACATCAGTTGGGCGTCACTACTCACTTTTTCCAATGCTTGCTATAATTTTGCGTCGGCACAGTCAGAACTCGGTCGTAGAGTGCGGTAACTTTCTGAAGTTGTTTCTGCGCCTTTTCCCATTCAATGTATGCATCCCAAAGTTTGTCAGATCTGAAGTCTTCACCAGCAGCAGAGATTGCTCTTTCAAACAAACTAAACAAACCAATGTGCATATATCATCAGCACAGACTCAAGGTTTGAATTAGTGACAAAAAATTGATGTGCAAAAATTTCCTTTAAAAATTTCATGGACATTTTGGCATTAAAAAGTGGAAGCACCAGATAAACAAAATGGCACTTTTTTACCAATATTTCTTTTACAACACATTTGTACTTTTTGTAGAAGCATTTTTTCTGGGGAACCTTCGTAATAATGTTGAAAAACAACAAATATGTCTCTTAAAATAAACTTTACTCCAACAAAAATTTCTCACAACTTTCTTTGTTTTTTTTCTTCAATTATTTTGCACATTGTTTGGAAAAGTGGTGTGCAATTTTCACTATTTTGGCTAAAACGATGTACACCGTTAATTCGAACCCTGAATTCTCAGTGGCAAGATAAAACAAATTTAGTAGGCCAAAAAAAAAGTTGCATGTGCCCTAATGCACCCTACTTTATCATTATACTCAGGGGCGGATCCAGGATTTTTCGTACGTTAGTCAAAGTTTTCGGATGTACAATCTAGTTTTGCGGGCGGCGAATGCGCGAGACACCTAGGGAGGTCTGTCCCCCAGGGATTTTTATATTTTTAAACCTCCGAAACGCAATTTGCATCACTCTGAAAGCAGCTTCAACAAAAAATTAACTTCATG
>CACRXK020004255.1:0-32526 GCA_902702795.2 Paramuricea clavata
TCTATGTTTATGGGAAATTTTGTAGAAACAGGATGAAAATTAAAGAAATTGAAGCATGTTGGCACTTTGGCATGCATTTTTGTCAGGCGTGCTAAGGTGGGCCTTGATATTAGCATTACCTACCAACAAAAATCTGAAAACCTGGAATTTAATCCCCACTGAGTTTTGCCTGTTGTGTAAAGGGGATGTCTATATGCAGCACCACATTTTAAACAATTGCCCTGCAGCAGCCAGCCAACAGCACTACTTGTGGAGACATAACTCGGTTCTGAATTGCATTATGTACTGCCTATTCTCACTATTTACCACCAATAGAGGCTTTATAAATGTAGATATACCCGGTAATGTGTTGGGCAGAACTTCAAAATTGTTCTGGAACTGACGGTTTGCTTTGAAATCAACCTTCTGAAGTTACAGAAATACAAGAAAAATAGATATGCGTACTTAAAGGAAAACATCATTGACAAAAGTAAAGAAGTGTATTTGATTTTCTTGATGGTTCCTCATTAGGATTTTATAGTAGGGAGTTTAGGCACTTTAATAATAATAATAATAATTATATTTATCCAGGATATCCACATCACTTACGTGTTTTTCAGTGGGGTCCTGCATCAGAATTACAATTATTTACAATATTAATTATTGTCAATATTTAAATTGCACAAAAATATACAAATATATACATGCACGTTACAACGATGATAATGTGAAAGATCCTAAGCTAAATCCTAAACAAATACTCAAAAAATGTGTGGAGCCATGTATTAGAAAGCTCCTATTATATATACAACAGAAGAGCAAAGGAATGGACAATTCCGGAACTTCTGCTATTTGTGTAAAGTAAATGAAAGCATTGCAGTAGATGCCCTTTTATAGTGCCTAGATTACAAAATTTAGATGCACTTCAGTGTGAAGACGGATCTAACATTGTTAACCTTGGAAGAGATGACCAGGCTGGATTTCGGCTAGATACAATGGCTTCTCACAGATTTCATGGTACACTGTGCGTAGAGGGAAACGAGCCACTCACAACTAGAACTGATTATGTTAACAAATATCCATCTACTTTGCAAACAACCTCGTACAACTTTGCAGGCACTAAAACCACAGGAGAAGTGTGTATGGGTGTAGTCAAGGCTCCAGTATTGTTTAACAAGAATTCTCTGCAGCACTTCGCAGATCTGGAACTTCTTTCACAGAAAAAACACTCTAAGTCCGCATTTATTAACCCAGTTACAGGAAAAAAGAAAGAAATCGAGTGCGTAAGAGTCGATGGTGGGTATGACGAGGGTCCTTCACACCTTGAGGTACAATACTGGTGGACTGTGCGTCATCTAAAGTGTAGTAGCCATGCTGAGCTAGTGACTTTGAGGAATAGTAGTGCTAGTTTACGAAATCGTGTTGAATTACAAAATGGTTGTCTGGCCCTTTGTCATGCCAATCTCTTCATTCCATCTACGCTGCATGGGTCTTGTACTCTTGAATCTGGCAAAGTAAACGAAGAAGTTTTGAAAAATAATCTGGGATCCGCAATTGATGTATACATATCACACGTTGACGTACCCCATGTGCCTCTACAGAAATCCATCTAGTTAAAAGAGCAGAAAAAACGCTTATCAAGAAGAAAACGAATTACTGAAAGTCTTTCTGAAAGGGAAAAAGAATGAAAAAAGAAGAGCTGGAAAGATCTAATCCACAAATGTATTCAAAATTTCAGAAAATTTGGAAACTGCGTGAAATGCACATGTATAAAGGTCTTCCAGCAAAGTACGTCTTCTTCCTCGTTTGTTGCCATCAGAAAAACTGCATACATGAAGCATGTAAGAAAGGAAAACCTGAAAAAGAAATTCTGTGGTATCCTGGTGGTCCACCTATTTCATTTTTTCCAATGCCTCAACCTGACAGATCTCATGGCTGTTCCTCATGCACGAACTGTACTGCAGGCACATGCAATGGGCATTACCTAAAACCACAAGCGTTGTTAGAGCTTCAAACCACACAACATATACTGCACCAGTGAATGTCGAAACATACATATTCCCATCTTGATCAAAACATAATGCCACCGGCTGCTTGATTTCTCTGTCAAAGTCAATATGCAAAGGGAGGTTTCTGCGGTGTGTCGTCTGTTGTGTTGGATTTGTTTCCGAAGCAACTCTGTTGTTTAAGGCTTCTCTAAGCTTTTCTTGAAGATATTTTTTGGGTTTTCTTTTATAATCTTCATTCCATGCACCAATGTCTTTCAACTTCTTCTTAAGTTTCTCGACAGTTAACTTGTTTACATCGACAACTGTCTCCCCTGTTAAATCTTTAAAGGCAATTGTGTTCCGTTGAGATTCTACACAGTAATGTATGTCTTTAAAAACAGCAACTCCAATAGGATGTTCTAAATTATCCATTTCCACAGTAACATTTGCTGGATAGTGATTCGCTCGCACCTTGTATACCTTACCTTGAACAACATCACTGACAAATATGTGTCCTAAGAGACCCATGCATGTTCCAATGGGTGCCTTAAAAACTCCGCTTTTGTTGTCCTCCCTTAGCCTGTACTTCTCAGGTACCACAGTGTGAGTTACAGTTTTAGCATTATCTGTAAGAATCTTTCTCACCAATGGACTCGAGATCTCCATTATAGATTCGACATCTTGACGATCACGATTCCTAACTGCACTAAGTGGTAGCAAGGGTGCTAGCTTTGAATGTAAGGCGTGGTCATTTCTTAGCTCCCTGAGTTGAACCAAATTTATTCGGTAGTTATTTACTAACAGGAACCAATTTGAGAAACTCTGCCGTTTTCTCTTAGAACCATGTACACCATCAGGAATGGGAGATATGATTGATAAAAACAGGTCAGACTGTTCGTCGTTTACTCTCACAAGCTCTTTTTGTGCACCAGAATTTCTTGATTCAGAATCCTCTGAAACACACACAACTGCTGCTTTAATGCACTGAATTTCTTTTTCCAGACAAGAATCACAAGGTCGCAAAGCAGGTTCGGTAACAGTGTGGCCTTTGTCACTGCAAGCATCACAGACAGTTCCTAATTCAGTGCAGATTGCACAGTGACTGCAACAGGTTTTTTGAACGATAATGCTATCAGTTCTGCTGTGTTGCAAATGGTCAAGGCAAACATTTATCTCTTGTGTTTCATTCTTCATCATATTGAAAGTATCTAACGCTGTAAGTCCTTTGATTAAATGATTTACACCGACAGGAAGGGAAAACTTTGCATCAAGAGTCGTTAAGCACATGGCTTCTGCTTCTTGTACAATTGAACTTTTCAGGGTATCTTATCTTTTTCGAAATCCTAATGAACTCGGGATTGAAAAACTTTCTTAAGTTAAGAAATTTTTTAGTGATTCTCAATATGGTTTTCGCGAACAACATTCTACACAACATGCTCTTCTTGATATTATCAATAAAATCCAAAGTAACATGGATAATAAACATTTCTCTTGTGGAATATTTATCGACTTAAAAAAAGCGTTTGATACTGTCGACCACGACATTCTGTTATGCAAATTAAAGTACTATGGTATAAGAGGTGTTGTCAATGATTGGTTTTCCTCTTACCTAAAAAACCGCTCGCAAACCACTCTTGTAGGAAATTGTATATCTGATAAAGAGGAGACCCTATGTGGAGTACCTCAGGTTCTGTTCTTGGACCTCTTCTTTTTCTAATTTACATAAATGATATTTGTAATTCATCTAAGGTATTTAATTTCTTTCTCTTTGCGGACGATACCAACCTATTATATGCTAACAAAAGTTTAAAAACTTTAGAATCAGTGGTAAATTTCGAGTTGAGGGAAGTTTGTAAGTGGCTAAATGCTAATAAACTAACATTAAATATAAAAAAATCAAATTTTGTAATCTTTCGACCATCGCAAAAACCAATGACCTATCAGCCTACTATTAAACTTTTTGACAATAATTCAAAAAAATACATACCTCTCGAAAGTAAGGATTATATAAAATATCTTGGCATTCTCATTGATTGTAATTTGTCTTGGAAACAACACATTAATTACATTGCATTAAAGATTAGCAAAACTGTTGGAATCATTGCAAAAGTCCGACATTATGTCCCATTCCATACCTTAATGAACATATATAAGTCATTAATTCAGCCATATCTATCATATGGAGTTGTTGCATGGGGATATGCAGCCAAAAAATATACGGACAAACTTCTCAAACTCCAGAAACGTGTGCTGAGACTTATCTACTTTAAAGACAATCGTGACCACTCTATCCCTCTATTTATCTCTTCAAACACCCTCCCTATCAACATGCTATACATTAGAGAATCCGCTAACTTGTTACATGATATTTCTAATGAAGTTGCACCAATTGCTCTTCAAGAATTATTTACCAAAACATGCGAGATTCATAGATATAATACGAGAGCAGCTGCGAACAAGAATTTTTACATCAATTCTTCACGATTAGAAATCCAAAAACGCTCATTTTCGCGATTTGGTTCTTTTATCTGGAATAGTATTTCTCCAAGTTTCCGTGTGCAAAGGAAACATACCTTCAAAACCAAATTAAACAAAACACTTATGACAATTCTACAGAAGGAAAATGACCATATTGATCTGCCCTTGATAATAAACAGATTGCCTATTGAAACCAAACCATCCTACAATTGATTGTATAATCTCAATTTTTGTGGTTAATTATATAATTATGTGCTCAAATTCATTCCTATATTTAGCACTTTAGCGAGATTTCAATATTACCAATTTATTAACTTTACATAAGCAAATATATTGGCTTCAGCATGCAGTTCTGCTTGTAACTTGATGGAGGACACCAAGGAAAAGTGTCAAAACTGTAAAGCACATAATACACAAGTGCAATAATTGAAGAAGTCTGATTCTATTGTATCTATTCAGTCTAGTGTATCTAATTTTGGCACACCAATGACATCAATGTACTTACATTAATGTACCAAATAATTACTTGGGAGTAATTTGGCATACCCATATTGTTTTTCTTTCTTTAAGTTAACTGACTTACTTGCTTGAAAGAAGTTGATTGCACGCGATTTATTAAGCATGATTTTCTTATTACAAACACACTGAATCCATCGTTCGCTTAGTGCAAGGACACCAAACTTATTTTGCATTGCTAAAGAAACAAAAATAGATATACAGGTAATATATGCTCATGATAGAAATATTTAATTAATTTTAGATTATGCAATATGCATATTTTTAATACTGGAAATGCTTTGTGACAATATTTATGATCAGCCAAAATATGTCGATTTTTATGTCCAGTACACTTGAGAAATCACTTTAAATGCAGTTCCAAAGATGTATTTTCAAATGCCACTCAACTGACTCAAATGAGTGATGGAATGTATGGCACAGATATTTATTGACCTGTTACGCAAACCATGGAATGTAGTACTACAGTATATATCTTTAAAATGTTAGCTCCAATCTTTTTTATATCAATAATAACATTTTGCATCTATATGAACTTATGTGATTTGAACTGGTCTGCTTATTTACTAACCTGACTTGAATTGATCCCACTTTGCTATTTGCCATTCTTTTCTTTCAACTTCATTGCCATCTGGATTGTGACACAACCGTTTAAACAATTCCTCATCTTCTTTCCTGTGTGTGGTTTTTGGGTGACCAGCTTTCTTCTTTTTATTCACAGTTGACACCGCATTCTGAGATGAACTGTTATTTAAATTACTTGAGCAAACCTCTGAACTTGTACGTGCAACTTGCATTAGTACCTCATGCACATGAACTACTTCAACTTCAAAGACCTTCACTAAAACGAAAAAAATAACTGGACTATAAGAACAATTTCTTGAAGGATACGTTGCTCATGTATTGGGTGGTGATTTTGTGAATTGATTCCAAGAAGCTGATAAACCTGACACCTGTTATAAACATTGTTTGTATTACTAAACAAGTTATTGAACTTTTATGCCATATGACGTATTGACATATCGTCGTCGTTGAGTCGCACTATAAAAGTCACTATTTTTATGTATTAAAACATGTAACTATTAAATATGGCCCACATGTATAAGTTTATATATGAGAGAGTTCATTAGTAACATTAGTAAAAAGTTGCCAACCTATAAGTTCCCCTTCATGCCCAAGTATTTTTGGAAAGCAATTATCCCATTGTTCCTGGCTGTCAATAGAAAAAATCCTGCCTTTAGGCCACTCAGGTAATTTTGGTGTAAAATCTTTTGCTGAAACCTGAAGCTTGAACTTTGCAATATTCAAAGCGGCGCATTTGTCCTTGATTCCATAACCTTTTTCCAAGTGCTTCAAAATGGTATAAAGCAATTTGTCTTCCGACAAATTTAACCCAAGCTCAAAGCTCCATCGCTCTGTAGGCTTTTCCAGCCCATTGTGATAAATTGCACCTGTAACTGGCACAAGTGTCATAGATTGTCGAGTTGTATTAACATCCTCCTCATCTTCATTACTTTTTGCTGCCATCTTGAATTTTATGACCTTTAATTTTAAAAACCTGACTTTTTAGCCTGCAAACAGGCTATGATTTATACTGATCTATACTGTATTACTGGAGCGTCAACTTGTCCTCCAGTAACTGTTGGGGATCTTTGGGGGAACAGCACTCCAAAAAATATGCACGAATAATCGTAATTAGATTTTATGTAGGTTGACATTGGGAAAATGGTGCTCCCTTGTTCCCAACAATCTATGAAAGAGTTCCCTTGTTCCCAGAATACATTTGGACGATATCCCCTGCTCCTTGAAAATAAATGCCCATGTTCCCCCATGTTCCCAAAAACCCCTGGGAGGGGCTCACCAATACCAAACTGTAGAATGATAAACATGACATAATTTAATCATATGTCTTCTATCTGTCCCCTTTTGCCTGCCTTGCAACTAATATTAATACAGTGCTCCTTTAAGAAAGGCTGCACAGTAGTATTGATGAATATTTAATTTTCCCTATGTTATTATATGAGTGCACATCTTGTCAAATATATCCAAACACTAAGTCTTATCAATGGTAATCGTAATCCTCAGGGTGGTATGCTGGCTATCCAAAACATAATACTGGGATAATTAGCATTACAAATATATAATTTAATTAAATATATTTTCCAAACTATCCCACTTTTGTCAGCAAATTTCATAATTATAACCTGTATCCAGTATACACCAGTTACATTATATACAGTATTTATACCGTCCATCATTTTATCATTGATTCTAAGATTAAATCTGTCAGGAGAATAAAGGAATAACGAATGGTTTTCTGTGCAGGATTGCATGATCCATGCACGAGGGATGTTGCGAGACTTTTGGAAAGCGAAAAAATACTCGAGCCGAAGGCGAGTGTATTTTTACGCTTTCCGAAAGTCGAGCAACATCCCAAGTGCATGGATCACACAATCCTGCACGATAAAACCATTTGGTAATTATTTTATAAAATAACTACAGTGAAACAACAGTTAACTTTATTAAATTTATTGATGAAATTTGCAATTCTCACAAGAATCGTCAACTAGCCAATCAGAGGCAGAGGAATTCGCTACCCCCCACGAATGTTCTTAACGGCTTCAAAACAACAACGAAATATACAGTGATGCTTTTATAGTTCATACATGCAAAACGTTTAAATATAGTATAATAACATAACAGTTCTAGTTCACTGTTGCTTATTAAAGTTAACGTTAACATTTCTGATTGAACAACCGCTAAATAAAGAGCCAAAGTTTGGAAGATTGTCGATCTCGATCGATTGTGAAGTGAGAGTTGTCGTCGCACTTGACATCGAATTGGTCCTTTCAACGGTACGCCTTGGCTGCACAGCAAAATGTCGATCAGATTGACCAGTTTCATTGCACAGAGCTTCAGTTAATACTTCACTACAGCGCTTTAGCTGGGATGTAGATGGTCTAGGATTGTAGTGCTGCAAGGACTGCTCATTGCGATGGCCCGAAACTGACATGATATGGCGGTTAGTTAAGCCAGCATTTGACCAAAGCATGATTGAAGTGGCTCTTACACAGTGGTTTGTATAGATCTTGGATAAACCAGCAGCTGTACTGATATCTTTCATATCGCCAAGTTTGTTGATACCAAGAGGGCGATTTTCACACCACGTTTTATCATCTGGTTTCCAATTACACTTCGGATACTGAAACAATGCTTCACACGCCGGATTTAACTTTCTGATGTAGAGCTTCAAGGCGCTGTATCCGTCGTTTGTCTGGTACATTCGGCCAATATGTTGGAAACTCTCGCTATCCTTTATTCCCCTGGGTGGTTTTTGGATGCCTCACTGTGTGTCATCGTCGCGTATTCGTCGCCGGTGGGATCTTGTGCAAAGACGAAGCTCTCTCTTGTTAGGTTTCGTTGACCTTCACGACCACGACGACACCAAAACAACACCGTACTGAACCACACGTTTCACAGCAACCCAAGGGGACTTGAACAATCAAATACACTGCAAATACACTGATTTTCAGCTTTTGGAGATCTTCTGGCTCGAGCGGAGGTTTGTGTTGTACATTTTCCTTGCCGCCTTGCTTCAGGGATTTTAGTTTGGTGTTGAGGACAACATTTGACTTCTTAAATTCTGGGTTTCCAGATATTGTGATACCTTTGTTGTGTGGTGGAGAGTTTAGATATCTTTCCAAACCATACCTTAGACCGAGTAGAGTCGACTTGCTGTAGTCGTCCCCATCTTGGTTTTTGACCTCGGCATAAAACAATCTTAAATGGTTGTCTAACGTCGCGTTGTCCATTTCGTGTAGCTCCTTTGTAATTTGTCGGACTTTAGCCCATTCTTAAAAAAATAATGTTACTGATATGTATTTTCTCATGAATTTGTTTAATTATTTTGCTTGTAAATGGAGAATGTTGTTTTAAAAATGAACTATCGTGTACCTTTAAAAATGTTGACGGCGTATATTGTTTTTGCTTTTGTGCTATGAGCTTGTGCATTTGACACCAACTCGTCAACTTCCTTGTCTGTAGTTGCTGCAAACCTTCGACTGTTCACTTGCCGCTCGTTTAATATATTACAAACTTCACTGTCTTCACACCTTAAAATGTTTTGATTTTCGGCCATTTTGAAAATCCTGCGAAGAATTTAAACATTTTTCCGTGCAAGATTGTCTCATCCTGCACGGCTATTGACCAATCAAATTGCGTGATTCACTGTAGTTATTATATAATGTCATATGATACAGTATATACAGCTTATATCAAATTATATTTGCACAGACAAGCATATAAACACTCAACTATGTTAGGCGAGCAAGCCCAGGTAATCATCTTTGTTTGCAAAATATCCAGCTAGTGTACAGTAATTGCCCAATAACTCAGGCAATGGAAAGTAAGACCCCTAGCTGTCACGAGGAATGCCAGCTCATTTCCATATAAAATGAAAATGAAATGAAATAGGAGATACCACTGGAAGTTGCAACTTGAAACAATTACCTTTCATGTAAACTCCCCCTTAGTCTTCTAACCAATGTTGCATTACTATTAGAAATTTCATTAACCTGCAATTATGCTCTGTAATTACATACAGAGACTGATGCAAGTCTTGATCCATTCAGAGTTACTTTCCACCCCCACACTAGTTTTATTTTTGGTATCCAATCAAAATGTGCCAGAAGGAATGTCAATTTCACATAATAACAAGCTAAAAAAAGTTACAATCACTAAATATATCATTATTTAATTGTAGCATTAACCAATTATCAAAACAATACATTTTTCTTTGCGCGCCAGCTGTGAGAAAAATGAAGGTCTGGGTACAGGATATAATCCCATGTAAACAGAGATGAAATTTTCCTCAGTGAAGCAAGCTGTCAAGTTTTGTATTGGCGTTGGTTTGCCTCCAGACAAGCAAACCTCTGTAAAATGTCAAACTTAGGTGATGCATTTTGATTCAACTGTGACGTCAAAGGATGCGGTAAAAAATAACATTTTGTCGTGAAAATATTGACGCTTAAGTGTCGCAAAATAACAGAAAGTAGACATTTGCGATCGTAACGTCGCATATTGGACTTATTTTGACAATTTCGACTGTTATTGAGACTATTTAAATTGGATTTCATCCTAAATAGTGTATTCCTGACATGGAGTCAATTTTAAGCAAATATGTTCGGGTTGGTAGGAGATATTTTATTACTGAGTGCTTTGACTATTGGTGACATTATATATCTATATATTTCAAGCAACATGAGTCACAATTTCTCAATTTTGACCGATGCATTTGCATCGCTGGCATCGGTCTGGATCCGCCCCTGAGTTACATGAGGCTATTTTCTAACTTCATTTGCATTTTACTCATTAGTTTCATCGGTGACCTATATTCAAATTTTGACCACAAATTTATTTTGTGGTAAATTTTTATAAATTTCAATTTTTAAAAAAATCTTTAGTGTGGAAATTTCACACTAAAATTTTCACTTTTAAAAAAATCACATGCTAAAGAATTTTTTCAATCTTTCACCACAGTTACAGAGTATCATTCCCTATTGATATATGCAATAAAAAAGATAGGTTACCGACATCATTTTTGAGATAGTGGCACATTTATGGTTAAAATGGAAGGCTTCATGCTGTCATCATATTTCCATGGGAACACTGACATTGTCGAAATCTAGTTTGAAATATTCCTTAGGTGACCAATATTGCCACCAAGTCGAAAAGAATTTGCGTTCTGCACGAACAAGCCTGTTTTACGGAATTATTGCGTAAACAAGAATAACTGCAGGGAGCCTCCTTAAAGGTATATATATTGTGCGCATTTGACCATTAAATCTATTGTTAGGAATTAGGATATTTTGTTTCACAGAATGGAATGGTAGTATTTTTGTCTTCATAACATGCACCGAACCGAGGATATGAACCTTGCAAAGTAATAGAGTTGAGAGATTTGAAGTGTATTTAATTTGACAAATTATAGTGTATTTAATTATTTATAATGACACTTAAATTCTTTCATATACATAGTAGCCAGAGATTTCTAGTATGTAGCCATAAAGTAGGTAGTCACAGACATAGCAGTCTTCATAGCAGAGACATGAACTCTGTTTCCCTCGATATTCGCAACTTTATTAAACTGGTTCATCACATCGATAAAAAAACAGATACTGAATATATAATATAAACTAAACTAAACTTACAGATATAATCCCTTTATGCACTGAAAATTTCAGGCAAAACACTTGAATGACACATATTTGAGTAGCTTGCTCACAACATTGAAGAAAATTTTGTTGAACAACCCCCTCATTTTACAAATGAACTTGAATAATTAATGAGCCCCCTGGAAATCAGACATCTCCCAAAACAGCAGATCAAGATGTCAACTATACATAACTTGGCTGGGAGACTGAACATGAAAAGGCAAGAACATCATGTAATGTCAAGAATAGTGTTCTGCTGAGCTGAGGTTCGGCAGCAAATAGGTATATTATAAGTGATATACTATACAGTATATAGTTATTTAATATATAATTTCTATACAGTATATAGTTTATAAATAGGTATATTATAAGTGATACACTATACAGTCTCAGTCATTAGCATATTCGCAAAACTGTAAAGAAACTTAAATGGTAAATTGTGCACAAACAAATCGCCCTCATAGCAAGGATAAATGTGAATTATAGTATGTCAGTTCAAAATATGATAATATATATTGAATCAGTACAAACACCATGATAGATCAGAAACTCGATTACAAGAAATACAAAAATATATGGAACGTCTCTTACCTTCACATCCAATCGCTTAAGCTTCTGAGCTGTATTTTTAGTTTTTTTGCTCTTCTCTTTAACTGCCAACCAGCCTAACCTAGCTTTTTTGTTGCATGTACTGCCCAACATTCAATTGCTTGTGGAAAGTAATGGCGTTTTCATGAGGCATAATTCTATATTTTCTAGCTCATTTTGCCAAAAATATGGATTTTGTCTTCTATATGAACCAAAAACAAAATAAAAATAAGCACAAAACAAAGCAATTTGAGCAATTTTTCAATTATCAAATTCGCTACCAAGCTCCCAAAATTGTTGCGCAGTATGGGAAAAATTTGTCACATTTCAAATGTATAAGGGGTCGTTCAGACTGAGTGCCCGGTACTGGTGCCCAATGTTCAAAATGGTTCACAAAACATGTTGAGCACAGTGCCGTTGTTGAGTACTACCTCTAGAGGTAGTGCCCGTTCTTGGGCACTGTGCCCAATTTCATTTGAAAGCGTCGTGTTCAAACTGGGAGCCAAAACAAGTGCCGGGCACCAGTGCCGGGCACCCAGTCTGGACGCAGCCTAATATCGCACACAAACATGCCAGGTATGTACAAGCAATGGTAAATATGGTCACCATATTACTCTATTATCTGGCAGACCTGTACAGTTGTGATCAATTGTTTTGCACCCTCCTGGAATGATATATTGCAAAAGGGGGGCCACAAAGGTATAATTTTAAAAATTTATTTGGAACGTTTTTTTATATGTAAATAATGGTGAGAAAAAATTTTTAGACCTTAAAGGTGATCTACAGTCCGTATGTAAACAAAGCCTTTGTTTACATTTTTGTGTCCAAAATATTGAGCTTTATTCGACAACTATTTATATTTTCAAGCTTCTAGAGTATAATAAATGATCAAGAAACAACAATTAGGCTTTTGAAGAACTCAAAACATAGTTAAACTGTTTGTATCATAAAAAGTGGGCTCATTTGTGCACATGCGCAGATCGGACTGTAGATCACCTTTAATGTTACTGATATTAATAAGTTCTTTGTAGGTTTGCATGGTGATTAATAAAAGATATAATATTTTGTTTGTGGAAACACCACATAAAGTTTGCAGCAATAAATTTACATGGTGTTTCCACAAACAAAATATTATATTTACTGATGTTAAATGGAAAATGTCAACAAATAGATTTTGTCTCCCTGTCATCAGTTTGTTTGGTTGTTCTCTGATAGAGGTAACCTTGAAGGTGGAAATAAAATGATAACTGGAACAAAAACTTAGTATTTTTATATAAACATTGCACTGTATTCAGTGGCAAGCTGGCCATGGCAACTGGTCATTCTATGTTAACAAACTTGCATTTATTTGAATGATGCAATTCATTAAAAACTTGCATAGCATGACCTGTTGCTACAGCTAGCTTTGCCACTAACAGTATTATAATTATATATACAAAAGCAAGAAATTATAAGCATTGAAGTACTATTTTAAAACACATGTAGGGAGCGTTTTATCATATTTAAAATGTGTGCGCAGCACAAGCATTTTTTAGATATGATAAAACATAACTACAAGTTCTAAAAACATCATTGCCCAGCAAATAACAAGTAAACGAGCACATATTAAAAAAAAAAACATTTGGTATATAAAAAAATAATTTATTGATTCAGTAACGTTTCGTCACATTACAAGCGACATCGTCAGACTAGATACAGTTAAGCTATTTAACAAATTCTGAAAAAATATATGATATACAATTACAAATGGTTAAAAATTAGAAATATACAATGTTCATGGTATATTGACATGTACAAGATACTGAGTTTAGTGAACGATATAGATTAAAAAAGGAATGTCAAGTGGTTAGCTTCAGTGTTAAAAGATGTTAGTAAATTAACAAGAGTTTGAAACACTTAAAAAGATCGAACATTATTATTAAGCCATGGTTTAGTTTGAGCAATTAGTAAGCCTTCTTTAAAAAGAATATCATGGTTAGAATTAGCTGAAGTAACAATATTAAAATCACTTGGTTCAATTGGATGACTGGTTTCTCTAGAATGATCTGAAACACTAGATTTTGAACTTCAAAATAAATTATTTATTAATGAATTAATTAATTATTTTTTTAATTATTAATGATTTATTAATTAATTATTAATTAATTAATTATTTATGAATTTTTTAAAAATTTTGATTTAGATTTTTAATGTTTTTGAATATGCCTCTTTTACGAGTTATTTGCTGGGCAATAATATTTTTAACTAGAATTTGATTTCTGCCTGGCATTTCTATTGCTGATAACTACAAGTGTCAATATAGTACATACATAGGTCATAGACATAGGGTTTCAATACGACAATACAAAATGATTTTGAACAAGGTCAATAAAATCATACAAAATGAATTGATGGATATCAATTAAATGTATTTAAAACAAACATAATTTCAACATCCCAATAACATCCCAGTAAATATAAATTCAACTATTTTAAAGTCTAAGAAGGTCCATGTGCTTTCAGTAATAGTTTGAATATTAATAATATCTAAAATAATCAACTACATGCAGTTTCAACATCCCAGTATAAACATCCCAGCAAATATAAATTCAATGAAGTCTAAGAAAGGTCCAATTAGTTTAAATATCAATAATATCTACATTAGTCAATTTGTTGGTTTGTATATCATACAATATAAATGCAGGATCTAAGTTTAGCATGCACTGAGTGAACTCCTCAGACGTTGCTGTTGGAGCAAGATTACCAATCCTAAGTAATTTATTTGCAGTATCATTAAAAGGTACCACTGCACTTTGTATCATGTAGCTTTTTTGTACCATTTTGCAGCTTTCACAAGTTGCCATTCATAACAACTTTTTTATTACAAGAACAACAACACTGTTTTTTTATATATTTGTCATGCTGATATATTTGGCACGCCAAGGATTTCCCTGCTCCCTTACAAAACAGGAGAAAGAGCTGTCTCCACAGAAGGCAAGGCTTCAGTGAAAGATTCATGTAGAGAGATGAGACACTCACTCTCATTTTTGGGAGTATTAACATATCTTGCATTTTATGTTATCTTTACTCGAACTCTGTTCAATGAGAAACCTTTTCCTTCTTCAAGTATGTTGGCATGTTTTCCATAAACCCAGAAGGGTCAACAATGAAACATTGTTGTTTTTTACTGGGACTTCGTCAAACACAACAGTTTTTGCACTTGACAGCTGTTGCACTTTCACACTCACAAGTTGTTCACCTGACACATGTGATATGGTGGAGATAGATATATTTTTATCCAAATTCTGATAATCATCATCAACTGTATGAATTAGATTAGTTTTCTTGTTAGTAATGATATCTTCTCAGCCATACATCTTACTGATGGTGTAATTGCTGATCTTCTTAGCTGGTAACTTTTGATCAGCCAATGATTTTAGGCTTTGCTTTTTACCAACTTTAACTCATTAAGTCTCATTGCGCCCCCATGCGCCCTGGAATTGGGAACGGGGTAAGTCTCATTGCGCCCTCATGCGCCCTGGATGACACGTCGACTTCCGGGCACGATTGTCTAGCGCGTGTTTATCGGGTTGCCTAGCAACGGTCACGAGTATAAAGTGCAAAATTCGGGCTTTCAAACGATACATCATGCGAGAAAATTGATCAAAAGGTTGCGAAGATTTTCGATTTTAAAACTCTACTTTTTGCAAAACCTGTGACAACCGCAAAGTGTCACAAGATAGGACTTTGCAGCAAGTTTTAAGGATGAAAAAGAAGAGGTTTTTAAAGAGTTTCACATATAAAATATATTGTAAAACATAAGGGAGTGTGCATATGTTTCAAGTCAAGTTCTTGTCCAAATCAAGTCGCGCGATTTTCAGCCAGAAAAACAGCAATTTCTTTCAATCTAACGGAAAAGTGAAGTGGGAAATCGCAAGAAACATGAACACTAAATCCAAGTGAGTAGGTACGATTTTTTTGAGCGTGTTTTTGAATGAAAATACCTGGCATGTTTTCATGAAATACGATATAGCATTAAAGCAAGTTCAATCTAGTTTAAAACTAAGTTTTTAGAAGAACTTTTCGTGCATTTTATGGCATGATTTCGACTGTTTTCGTGACCCTACTGTTGGTCGTCTTGCTCAAGTTGTTATTTTAGCTGAAGTACTTTCAGAAGACAGTAGGTTCAACTTGTCATATGTGCGTATATACATTTTTGGCAAGAAAAATTTCGAGTAAAACCGCATTAAAACTAAGTAGAATACTCTACAATGAATACTATATCTGTTTCTATAGACTTTGTTTCGAAACGAGCTCTCATTTCAGAGATAATGTGGTTTAAAATCAGTGTATTGAATTATGCCGTTACTTGGCGCGTGCGAATTCTGAACCTTCATGACAGGCATTTGAAAAGCTTCTAAAATACACTTTATCGCTTCATATATCCCCATAAAATTTTTAAATCAATAAAGCACATCATAAAACTAATGTACGCTCATTTTCTAAGAAGTACTTATCGATTACCTGAAGGAAAAGTTTAAAATAGGTCAGGAGAGCAGTTTACAAAATGCCATTCTCCTCTGAAATGGCTTCTTTTGCGGGAAGCCATTAAATTTATGTACTTTCGAAAATTGTAATTTAGTCGCTTTTTTGGTCTCATTGTTCACTTCGCTTGAGCTCTTTTAATAATATCTGCAAGATACTTTGCTATTTGGTGAAATAAAAGCTATATTTTTAGCAGTTTATCTTTTGAAAACTGCATGCGCAACAAAGTGTCACCAATGTGTTTACTCTCGTCTGACAAACAACCAAAGATGAAATACTTTATTTCACTCTTTTATAGCGATCTAAAATGCCTAAATATTAGATTATTCATTTTATTTGAGCGTACATATTATATTTTTATACAATTGGTCCTTGAAAAGGACTTATTTCAAGCTAAAGTCAGATTTCAAACTAGAGTCGGATTTCAAAAGAAACCGCCTCTCTGACATTTTACAGCAACCTACAATGGCGCACACGACGTTTTAGCCACAAATCCGTTGTTTTCTCAACAGAAACAAAAGGAATTTCAGTTAAAATTCTTACCTGATGAATATTCAAAAGTGTTTATCTCTTTTTGACGACTTTCAGTGCTCTTAATAGCGAAATAAAAAGCCTTTTGTTTTGTCACCGCACGCTGCGTTTGAAAATGCCGGCTGTCAAAGTCAGAATTGAAAACACCTTAAATATTTTAAATTTTCTCACCTTTTTCATCCTTTGTTTATATTTTAATTAGTAATTTTTGTACTTCATGTTTTTCCAAACATATTTGAGCTATTTAAAAACTTCAAAGAGGTACAAACACTGTATTTTTGGGTTACAGAGTTTTTGGACTTGAACAACAAGTTCTGAAGTTCAAGTTCTCCATTGTAAACTAGATGTCCTGAGTGTGCCTGAGCTATGCCCAAGCAAATTTTTATAGCGTTTCATTATTTTGTAATTTATACCCTACAAGATGAAAACTAATTTGAAAATAAATGTGTACCAATCCAGGAATCAAAAAATATTTCTCCATTTATGTTGGGTTATTGAATTATTGCCCTTCAGATGTTGGGTGTCATGAAGAAACAAAATGTCAGGGACTTAAATTTACACAAACCAAGAATTCTCACACAAAAATCTAATGATATATTTAAGTGTGGGAGCTCATTTAAAATAGAATTGATTAATCATTTATCATTTTAACCCACTGCAAAATTTCAAGGTTTTTTATAACATTGATCTTGAGATATGGGTATTTTTGTAAAAGCAGTTGACAGAAGTTGACAGTAACTAAAATTCGCCATTTTCCTTGCAACTTGGGGAGTGCCAATGTTGCAACAGTCTGCAACTTAATGAGTTAAAAGCACACAGCTTTCATCACTTGTGTCCCATGCGAGGTGCTCCCCGTAATTAGTTTAAATCTAGTTAACTCCTTAAGCCGGGCGCACACTGGAGCTATCAGCTGAGCTGAGCGTCACTCGTGACTGTTGGCGTAAGCAACTTCCCCCAATGTGCGGTGGCGTTTTGAGCGATTTCAGCCACACGTGCCATCGGCACCGAATATTCAACATGTTGAATAATTTCAGTCACGAATGAACATTTCCCCCAAGTGTGCGCGCTCGAAAAGCTATCACCTTTCATTGTAGATCGAATAGGCATGCGTAATAAAACATAAGACAAAAGGGAAATAATTAATGAGGAATGTGATACTTGAGTAGCGACATATGAATATTCCTCATTAATTATTTTCCTTTTGTCTTATGTTTTATTACGCATGCCTATTCGATCTACAATGAAAGGTGTTGAATAGTCAACATGTTGAATATTCGATGCCGATGGCACGCGTGGCTGAAATCGCTCAAAACGCAACCGCACACTGGGGGAACTTGCTTACGCCAACAGTCATGAGTGACGCTCAGCTCAGCTGATAGCTCCAGTGTGCGCCAGGCTTTAGCAACCGATCCCAAATCATTCATCCGCTAGAAGTTGAATGTTTGCATGTTCATATCTTCTGTTCAGTGAATGCTATGAAGACAGAAGTACCACCATTCAATTCAGAAATAAAAGATTCAACTAATTTGTCACTATAGGTATAGGCATTATCAACATTGTAGTGATTTATGGGTCTTTGAAGTCAAACACGATCATATTGTATCAATATGTTTGCGATGTTACTCTGAGTGCATATCCACACCGGGCAAGCTTGAAAAATTTGCCCGGCCACGGTGGGATTCGGACTTATGACCTTTGGAATACTAGCCCAATGCTCTTCCAACTGAGCTACGCGGTCAGGACGGTTCGAGTAAGTGATATTTCGGAACAGTATCTAGTTCCTTCAATACCAATGTGTTCTAATAATATGAATTTTTCTGTGTTAGTATTCCAAAGGTTGTAGGTTCGAAACCAACCGTGGCCGGGCAAATTTTTCAAGCTCGCCCGGTGTGGATATGCACTCAGAGATACATTGCAAACATATTATTCACCTGAGTACACAACACCAACACAGAAAAATTCATATTACTAGAACACATTGGTATTGAAGGAACTAGATACTGTTCCAAAATATCACTTACTCGAACCGTCCTGACCGCGTAGCTCAGTTGGAAGAGCATTGGGCTAGTATTCCAAAGGTCGTAGGTTCGAATCCCACCGTGGCCGGGCATATTTTTCAAGCTCGCCCGGTGTGGATATGCACTCAGAGTAACATCGCAAACATATTATTCACCTGAGTACACAACACCAACACAGAAAATTCATATTGTATCAAATTACGCAATTGTCTGAACAAAAATATAAACTAGCCATACGTTTCACCGAAAATAACCCTGGTCCCTTCGAACATATCGTCTTTGTTATAGTCTTGTTCGAATCCCCATCAAAAACACTATTTAGAGTACTATTTGCAAGCCTGTATCTTCAAATCTGTATATTTTATCAATATATTTCCATTTCTTGTCCGACTGTGAGCTCGAAGTGAGTTAATCCCAACCGGAAGTACGACTGAAAACCGTCAAAACAATGCGATGTTTGTATCATATGACCTTGCAAATGCCAAAAATGGATTCTGCAGGTCAAATTGCCCCTACACGCGTAAGTTTGACGTCATCCCGGCCACAGGAGCTTCTTATTGGACAATTATTGCGCAATGTACGCAAGTGCGAGTAAAACCCGACATCTTGAAAAATTCAAAATTAATTTTTTTACTTGCCATATTCAAACGAAATTTTGTACACGAAAGCGCTTGAATACAAAAAGTATTTACACATATAGCCGTTCAGACAATGACGGGAAAGTTCAAGAGATTTTCAAGATTTTCTGGATATGAAATTTAGAACCTTTGGCCGTGCGGTGAGTAAATATATGATTGTTTCGGTTTGTGTAATGTTTTGACGGCACTTGAACCCCCGTTCGAAAGGTTATTTTGTGAGGATTTCAATGGTGGCTTCTATTTAAAAGGGGGGTAAATACTCGCCGAGATATTTACAATAGAAAAATTAAGTCGTAATGTAATGCGAAACCGTACGGTCGGCAAAGAGTTAATTAAATATACACACACATTTATATTACTTATGGTATTAAGTCCTATCGAAGGACAGTCATGAGTTAATGACCACGTACAAGCTATGTCTACATCAGAAACAGTAATTAATGTAAACTATCTTCATTTAAGTGTGGATTACGGAAAATATCAGGTGAGACTTCTTGGCACACTGTGTTCCAAATCTTTACAACACTATTGTAGTATGAAGACTGGAAAGTGTTAGTTTTACAGATGTGACGTGAAGTCAGTCACGTCATAAACATTCTTAATTAAGACATTATGTAATTATGCTAACTCATGTTTTGCTATATTTATCGTCTTATGTAATTATCTAAAAATAGTATGATGTAATGTTCTGTTAATATCTTGCGGACAGTATATAAGCAGCGAAAGCTTAAGCTAGTTTTTAGAATTAAAAGTTTAGAGGTAATTGTTGTTGTTGTTAAAGAAGAAGAATTTGATATTGTGAAGTTATTGTCGTCGTGAAGACTTAAAGGAAAGGAACTATATTATATATAAAGTTTGAAAGGACAAAGTCTGAAAAGCAAAGCTGTCTCATTGTCAATAGACAAATAAGTTTAAACTATCCTGATTCTTCGTTCTTTTAGTTTTCTTTTATTAATAAATAATATAAAAATATAAGACTCTTCTGTTTTTAAGTCTTTCTTGTTGTAACACAGAGTGTACTTTGAAGGATATATCTTGATGTATGGCTCAGCCTAGTATGACTCACAAACGACACATAGTTATCGATTTGATGTTTTAATTCTTGGAGATAGCATGTATATGCAATGTCTAAATGGTGGTCTTATTTTGGCAAACGTGAGAGAAAGGTTTTTGTCTATTGAGGAGTTGCCCAAGTTTGTCAACATTTCACATAGAAACAATGCATTTGCTTGTGAAATATGCTTACTCGAACATGGGCAAGAAACTATACCCTAATATGCCTCGTGTTACATGAAAAACACATGAAAAACAAGTGCAGTGAGGCAACAGAACCAAATGAAGTACCCATTGTCGTACAGCCTATTGAGGCAACTGGACCAAATGAAATACCCATTGTGGTACAGCATATTGAGGCAACCAAACCAAATGAAATACCCATTGTGGTACATGCTGTGCTGAGTCGTTATATTACTACCTTAAAAAACAAGCAGAAACTCAATGTTTCGAGTGAAGGCCCTTTGTTCAACTGAAATGAAGTTACTACAGGAGTTCCACAGGGTTCAATTTTTGGTCTACCATTGCTATTTCTTTTATACATCAATGACATCGAAAGCTGTAGTAATATACTTTCCTTTGTATTATATGCAAATGTACGAATGCTTTCTATTCAAATTCGTGCTTGAAAACTTTGTATAATACAATACAAAATGAAACTCAGAGATCCCAAGGATAGTGCAAAGTTGATATGACAACTGACCAGAAAGCACTAAGGGGTGTGCACACTATAAGGGGCCCATAAAGCAATGCCTGGCCCACATCGACCCTTTATCGTGCATGGTCTGTATTGTTATCGTCTGTATATACTACAGAATTTTTAATTGATCACTTTAGTATGCTGTTTACATTTCCAGAAATATAATTTTACCACACATATTCACAGAACATAATGACAAATATCATACAGTCAGTATAAACTATAGTGTAGACTGCAGAAATATGCAGACTAATATTTAAAGTCTGCATATTATCTGTTTACAACAGATAATATGCAGACTTTAAGAAACTCATTAATAATTCATGAGGAAAATACAAAAGAAATGAATGTTTAATCAATGTTTGTAAATCGGATAAAGATTTGTCCTGATTTACATAAACTTCAGCTTTGATTTTCTCGGCTTAGACAATGTTTGTTTTTAAAATTTCTTTGCCAATGAATTTAAAAGATGATTCGCATCCGATCTTTATCTGATATACAAACTCTCGCCTTCAGCTCGAGTTTGTATATCAGATAAAGATCGGCTGCTCATGTTTTAAACTAGTACGTATTGAATAAATGTGACTATATCGATCGTTAGAAAATATAATGCATGTGCCTTCAATTTCCTTAATTTAAAATCAATCGCCCAATTTAGAACAAATCACAATCACTAAAATATTTGTGTTGCGTGATTGAAATGTACAAGCTTTGCAGCGCTATTTATAGAACTATAATATTGAACTACATTGTTTACTACATTGACAGTATATAGCGCTTGATCAGATGCTTACGCATATGCTTGGGTTGAAGGGCTTAATATGGACCTTTAGCTAGCAGGACGGCGACAGCTATTAATACAATGAAATTTATAACAGTGTAGAAAGAAAATGCATAATTAAAGGTCCCATGGGAATTTTAGACATTGTCCTTGCTCTGTTTACAACAGCAAACCAAAGATTTTCATGTTTTGCACACAATGTCTGCCTTTCAAGCCACGAGAAGTCGTCCTCGCCAAATTGGCTTAGTAGAAGTCTTCTCAACTAGAAACCTCTGTCTTAATCTTCCTAAATTATTGCAATAAATTCATACAACGGATAATACAAGACATATGTTGATCTTAAAGTTGCTTAATATTCGAACGAGTTCATTTTGGCTGTGTCATCACATTGCCATCACCTATTTGCTAAGGGTCCCTAATATTCAAGACAAAATAACAATAACTAAGTACGTCTTATGTAATAATTTAGTCTTACTGCATTTATATACATATAAATCAGACATTCCAACTACTCGAGGTAAAATTTAGGGAGACTGTTCAGTGAATTGAAATCTTGTTCTTCTGTGAAAAAATTTTAAAAATTAAGTCTTCTGAAATGGCATTTCCTGCATTTTGGGAAGATGTTGATCTTTAATCTTTAATCTTTAATCTCATACTCCTAAATCAGCTTACACTATACTAGGAGATACTTATATATATGTATATACATTAACAAAATAACTAGGAACTATATATATGAAAAACTTTAAAAGGTAAAAATGTACAATAAAAGTGACCTGCCAAAATTATGCTGATGCCCTTAATGCAGTTAATGCAGCACTTTTAAAAGCGTTGATATTTGCAGGCAGTTCGATAAAAGGGAGATTGTTCCAGGTTACAATAGTTCTTGGGAAAAATGAAAATTTTAAAATATCATTGTTACAAGAAACTTGCTGAAAAGGGATGGTGATTTGGAAGTCGGGTTTTTCTTTTTATAGGGCACACTTCAGGAGGGAAGTTTAAATCAACACAGACTTGGTGGATCTTATAGAACACACACGACTGGTTAAGCAGTCTAGGTCGTTCAAGTGTGTCCCATCCTAAATTGTTGATCATTAGGGAATCATGGCTGTATCTGGAAAAGTCATTAACAAATCTTGCGGCGCAATGTTGAATCATTTCAATCTTCTCAGAATCCCGTTTAGTATGAGGGTTCCAAATGCAATTAGCATATTCAAGCTTAGGGCGGACTAGACTGAGATAGGCTCTAGCTTTAACTGTAGGAGAGCAGCTTCCTAAGATGCGTTTAAGTAGGCCAAGGGTGGAATTAGCTTTGTAATGAATGCTTTTATCCATGTACGTGTATTCCCTTTGATTCCATAGTAGTCGAGCTTCGTCAAGAGATGCTCGTGCGGTACGGAGTCAAATGCTTTCTTAAAATCTAACAGAATCACATCAGTTTGATTCCTCAAGTTGATAGATTTTCCCCAGTCATGAATCGTCGAGATTAATTGAGTTTCACATGAGCGATTTTTCCTAAAACCATGTTGTTCAGCAATTAGGATATTATTTGCAGAAAGATGTTTTGCCATGTGGCTGAGCACAATGTGTTCCATAATTTTACACCAAATACATGTTAACGAGATTGGCCGATAATTTGCTGGATTGGACTTACTACTATTTTGTAATACAGCAGTGACAAGAGCTTGTGACCAATCAGTTGGAATTGCATTGTGATCGAAAGATTTCTGGAAAATAAAGGCAAGCCACGATGATACAGACTGAGAAATTTCCTTCAGAACTCTGGCTGGGATCTCATCTGGACCACATGCCTTTTGGGGGTTTAACTACTCGTGATGGTTTCAAATTTACTTCGAATACAACAGCAAGATGGTCGCTGATGCCCGAGACAGTTGTAGGGTTAAGGACAGAGTTTGGATATGTAGATAATAATAAATCCAGAATTTTGTCAGAGGCAGGTCTAGTAGTAGATTTGATGTGTTGAGATAACGAGAAATCTTCAATCAGGTGTAGGAATTTATTATGCTGTGAGGCAGAATTTGAGATACGAGGAGCCGGTTCATCTGATGCCCAATCAATGTCACCAAGATTAAAATCTCCTCCAATAATTACGTTGGGATGGGTGAGACTTTTGTCAAATACTCGACTGATAGAATCGTGGAATTTGTCCAGTACCTCTGTGATTGAGTTGGGAGGTCTATAGAATGCTGACAGATACAATGTTTTGCAATTGCTTAACTTAAGGGATGTCCAGATTATTTCACAGTCATTGATAAAATCAGGTTCTTCAGTGCAGACGAGATCAGATCTAACTGCTTGGAAGACTCCGCCACCATTGCGATTTCTGTCATTTCGGAAGATGGCGTAGTTTGATGGAAATATTGAAAGCAAGGCTTTGAGCTCATTAGATTGAGAGATACTCTTTAGACCATTGCAGTTTATATCATACCTTTGAGTTTGTGACGTGTTTGTTTAGGTGTAGCCTGTGTACAGCCGTAAATTCTCCCGTAATTAACGTCTGTGAACAATTGCACGAAAACTTGTATGGAATAATTAGGATAATTATGCAGAAAAACACAAGAGCAGAAACAAAATGGCGTCATGTTTATGAGTGGTTAAATTTCATGCTGCACTTGTTCAGCTTGGTATAGAAACATACTCTGATCTCTGATACTTCTTCATTTGCATAATAACACAAATGAGCTGTGTTTTTTGTCATAATGTAATCCAGAAAGCCAATAACCGCCTACTTGTCGATGGAAAGGCAAAATTTGATATACGGACATCTCTATCGAAGCTTCCTTTCAACATAGAAATTGATTCAATTTACATCTGTAGACCGTGCTTGGATAAACTCAAGAAGCTAGAAAATCTGAACAGGCAATTGAATGAACATTTAGAAAATTTAGAGAATATCTACAAATCTAGAGAAAACTGCGCGAAAAATAGGGAAGAAACGGAGCTCTCGGTGGAATCACTTCAGCGTGCAGATGCGGCAAAGAGACCATGTGTAGAGCCTATATTCTTAATACCACCTTTGTCACCAGTTTCAGACTGTTCATCAAGAGATATCCTACAGTCGACTTCATTATATATTGCTCATTCTACACCAAAAAAAGTTCCATCCAACAGCGCAGCCACAACCAGTAGTGATACCCTAACCCCAGTCGAGGTTTCAGCTGAAACAAGTACAAGTACATCCACTGTTGTCACCGTTAATATACAATATCCTAGCCAAACAAGGGGAAGAAATTTGCCAAATGATCTACAATCCCTAGGTAAAATGCTAGTACGTGGAACATATAAGCAAATCGCTAATGCTGCTTGGAATAACCTTAATCTTCGCAAGCAACTACAAATTCTGGCAGTGAAGCATGTTGATAATGAATGCCATAGTTTATGCTCCAAGAAGAAACCAAGTTGTTTGCGCTCTCCAAATAAAAATCAACTGCTCGACTTTTTGTTTGAAAAGCTTGAAAAAGAACTCGAGCAAAGAGCTCCCTTTACCCATGCAATTTTGCGTACATCTTGTGTAAACAATAGAAACTGCAATAAAAGAAGTGAATGGGTCCCCTCTCTTGGCATGGCTGCTGCAGTAATCTTGAGAAATAAGTCGTCGCACCTGAATGCTGTGCAACTACTCTTGAGTATCTTCTTATATCATTCTAGTTGGTCGGTATGTATTAATTTGTGTATTAACAAACCCCTCTTTCCAAATCAGGCCCTCTCAAATACTTCTTAATAAGCCTATATTAATTAAAATACATTTCAAATTTTCAATGCACCCTACGTTAGTGTTTTAATTTTAATTATGACAGACAATTTTACTGGACAGAAAAGGCTCACATTATGCTAACATTATGCTGGAAGGCCATTTTACTCTGCTTCTTACCGGTCTGTTATATTTCACCTATATCAATAAGCTAACCTACCCCTCTTATCGGCTTTCACGTAACGTCACTTGAGTTGAACATGGCGTCTTATTGGGTATCACATTGGTTTATTTTAGCTGTTTGCAGCGAGTTTAATATGTTCTGTGTAATGTTTTGAAAATTTAGTTTCCTGTAGTATGAATAGTTTTACAGTATCTACCGTAATATCACAAAGACTAAAGAAAAAAAAATGTATGGTTGCCTGGTGTTTTTGAAAAATAAACCAAGATGGTATCAATTTCAAATTAATGAGCAATTGATTGAATATACTACATAGCCTGTGGCATGATTGTAAATTTAGCCTATTCAAACATGTCTGAAATTTTATATTATTTACATATAGCCAATGATGCGTAGATTAAAGTCATTACGATTGGTTGTGTCACATACTCAGCTTTATCGAAAGCTGGAGGAATATGGCGAGGGTCATGATAAATCAGTGAAGTCCATGATGCAGAAAGAACGTGAGTGGATGGAATCACAACAACCAACATCTATTGATGACGAAGAGTCTGAAAAATCTCAATCCAGTGATGACTCTTGTACTGAAATTGATCAAATGCCTGAGTTAAGACATGGTCTACTTCCTTCTCATCCTGTTGGTCAAAAGATCACCATCGACAACATCGATTATCGGCAGCAAGTCCATTATATGACGCAAGAGCATCAAACCGAAGATAAACATTACTTAACAGTTTGTGCTACAAGGAATCGAGTAAATGGTAATCATTTAAGCCACTTGCAGCAGGGTGATCTATTCAATAATATGGAAAATGTATTCCAACTCATATGGAACAAATTTCCCAACGAGATGGCATATGGTAAAACGCGGACTAGACTGGACTGGTAAAATGCCGACTGGACTCAAATTAGTAAAACGCGGACTGGACTCAAATTAGTAAAACGCGGACTGGACTCAAATTAGTAAAACGCGGACTGGATTCAAATTAGTAAAACGCGGACTGGACTCAAATTAGTAAAACGCGGACTGGATTCAAATTAGTAAAACGCGGACTGGACTCAAATTAGTAAAACGCGGACTGGACTCTATTAGTAAAACGCGGACTGGACTCTATTAGTAAAACGCGGACTGGATGTTATGGCATTAATGGCTCAAAATTATCAGTATAATGAAGACCAATAAAATCGCGTGCATCGGCTCCCAAATCATTTCAGACATTGTTTTAACTCACCGTAAACTTTTTATTAACGATTGCTTGCAATGATTTCTGCAGTATGCCACATAGCCCGTAGTCATTTAATAGGCGTTAAATACAGTCATACAGAAATTACAGTAATTGGGTTTTTAGTAAATGGCATATTAGAAAGAAAATTTATATACATTTTTAAACCTAACGAAGGAGCAGTTGCGAAAAATGTAGCTTTACAGTTTAGGCCTTTGCCATTCCGGTGCAGTGTTCATATAAAAATGTATATAAATTTACGTTCAAATATTCCATCTACTAATAACTCATCTACTATTACTTAGGTTGTATCGAACGAGATGCCCAAAGATCTCGAAATTACATACTTTTTGCACACGATTTGTCGTGTACAGTTCGTATTCTGGCGTATGTGATCGAATAAGCACGGTGGGGGTGAGATGTCCACGGGGTGGGAGTACATTGCTAGACACAGTGCTATCTCACAAAGACGGTAAGAGCGTATTGAATGCGAAAAAAGACTAGGTCTAGACAAAATTAAATAATCACAGTGAATAAACAAGACAAAATATAAAATGAAGGACTAATTCTAATCGATGCAAACAACAAAGCCGATGACTGTCTATTACGTAACTGCTATACAAACTTGATGATACGCATGTGTCGGTTTATAAAACCGAGGTCATAAACAAGACATCAGACGTTCTACAACTAGCAAAAAGAAGTTTATATCATGAAGCTCTGTGCTTCTTCTTAAGATACACTGTAAAAACACATTGGTTGAAATGACCAAATTGAAATTGGTTGTCTCAGACATATCTCTTTTTGACCAATTTTATTCGGTCAAAACAACCAAATATTGTTTTTTTTAACCATTTTTTAAAGTTGTTTTAACCAATTTGTTGGTTGTTTTAACCAACAAAAATTGGTTAAATTAATGCGTCTGAGACAACCAATTTAAATTGCTCATTTCAACCAATCTGTTTTTACAGTGTATGAATACATATAGTACTATTTATGACATGTATATCACATAGATTCGACTTGTATGACGTACTGAATGTACGCAGACGTACTGAATGTCAATTTTAAATTAATTATTAAGTTGCTTCGTATACTTGGTCTTCCTTACTATAGATAGACACTTTATAAGATTAACTGTCCATTATTATATGGCAAGTATCACTTCCGGTGAAATGGCTACTTTGATTGGCTGAGAAGCACTTTCAGCGGTCTATTATTTTTCCGTAACCGGTGGTCCATTGCGCAAAACAAACGCATGTATTTTAAAACTGAACAGAAAAACTAATTGAAAATTTGAAATTATAATTTAATTTGTTATTAATAAGTTATCTGCGAATGGTTTTTAGTGGAAAAGAAGGAATACATTGGTATTTTTTGTTTTCTTCGACCAAATGTGCACCACGCTACTAAATAATAATATGTATTTCAAATCATTTCTTTTTTCAAAATGCATTTCATGAATTTCTTCTTTCAAATGCCTACAAATGCCATATAATAAACATTTTATTAACCACGATTGCTCGGTATGTATAGATCGAAACCTCTGTCTTTAACGTCTTTTTGTACAAACCTCTCTCTACGGGCTCGGTCTGTACAAAAAAATACCTCTGTCCAATATTTCTCTGTAAAGACCTCGCGTAAGAAGTTACTAACCTGTCCTTGAATAAACTATAAACTCAACGGATGTCTTGACATCGTCAGCATTAAGTCATTAACTAACTGACATAAGCGATACCAAAGCGTTCAAGCAATGCCTTCTGATGCTGTAAAGACAGGAAAGAAACCAAATCGTTCGGAATCTGACAAGATGTCACAGCAAAGAGAGGGCAAGCAGCTCGGACACATTGTGGATTAAGGTGAAAATACACGGATGAAATTCTTGGTGAAGTTTGAAGTTGGCCGTCTTGATTATAATACAGTCTGTTCAATCTGGTGGTGACCACTAGGTCATCAGGTGGATCTGGTATCGAACCTCCTGGTTTTAATGCTTCTCCACAGCCATAACAGCGAGAAACCTTGTTGTCTAAAAATGCCAATCGCCCAAACATAAAAAGCCCAGGAGCTGGTTTTGGCTGTGCAGGGATGGACATAGCGGGTACCGTAGTTGGAGAAGAAACATCGTGAATTGCGGTTATATTAGACTCGTGTGGACGGACGTGGCGTTCAGCTCGAGACGTTCTAGCTTGGTTATTCATCAAGGTAATTGAAACAGCTCCCTGCGATGATAAGGGCCGACTAACTGATGTCTGTGACAATACTGGGAGCTTGTGGATGCGGCTGACGCTGTCCAAAAACTGAATGGGCCAATGAAAGGTGGTTGATAGCTGACTGCAACGGTGGATGCTGATGGATGCTTGTCTGGAAAGATAACGACTGACCAATGGCTGACTGAGACATTGGTGAATGACTAGGAGCTGACTGAAGTGACGAAATCTGATGGAGAGCTAACTGGGATGGAACAAGCTGATTGGGAACTGACTGTGTTGGTGGAAGTTGACTGGGACCACGCTGGTATGGTGAAAGTTGATTGAGAGCCGACTGGGACGATGCAGGCTGACAAGGCGCAGTTTGGCACGGTTGAAACTGTCCGAGAGCTGAATACGAAGGTGAAAATTGGTTGGTAGCTGATTGGAAAGATGAAAGGTGACAGCTTCCTGTCTGGAACGTTGATGGATGGCCAATGGATGACTGTGTTGGTTGCAAAAGCCTGTTAAAGACGACTGTTTTACCTTGCGGGGTTGGCTTGTTTGACGCTCCTTTTCTCTTTCGCATTCCAAGTTTTTTACCAGCGTTATTCGGCATGTTGACATTCACTAACCCGGTTAGGTTGGGGGAACGCTTGCTGTTTTTGAACCAGTTAAGAAATGCTTTCAGCATCCCATTTTTCTCGGCTACTGCCAGGCTATGTGAACACAAGCTGTATGTACACCAGCTCACGCAGGCTTTATCACATTGTACTCTTCCATTTGATGATACTGTCACTCTGTGCGGTTCGTGAGACGATTTACTGTGTACCAAGAACATACTCTTCGATGAAGAGTCATTATTTGCATCTTCGGGAGCTGGAATTTTCCATGTCAGCGATTCGTCATTAGTGGTGTCTGCAGCTTTCTTGAACATACCTTCCAGTGTTGGAAAAGGTATTTCTATAATTCCAGAGTTTTCTGCGGTTATCAATAGACGTTTAGTATTCAAAGCTTCCTCTGCACCTCGTCTTGACTCCGACATTGAAACGGAAAGGACTGTTTCTTTGTCGCTGTCTTCTGTCGATCACTCATTCGAAAGAAATTTTTTTCTTCCACTTGCAAGAAAGAAAACTCTTCTGTCAGACTGTACTGACCTTTTCCAAACACTGCCAGGAACTGCTCGTTTTGTTGCCGCTTGATTTCTGCTCTTATTCTCTCGATATAAGGAAGGAGTGCAACTTTCTTCTTGGAAAACGTTGGATCTTCTTCTGCCTTAATAAGGCGATTCATGCACTCATTGGCATTCTGCGTATAGACAGTAGGTGGGTATCCAAGACCGCACATTGAGCTTATGTCAGATCTGGCACTTTCTCGGATAACACTTGCTTTTGATTTCAAAAAGTACTCCACAAATCGTTGCCCATTCGTGTGGCTGTTGATCCATTTCGACGTAGCCGACTGCAGGGCACTGTCAAATTGATCTGCGGAGGTGCAGTGGATTAGTCCTCCTTCCACTTTGTCGTTGACTTCCTTACCAAATATATCGCACATGATTTCTAAACCAATATGGCCAGTAATACCAAATTCTGCAAGCTTACGCTTGACGTTTTCTCTCATATGGATATCACAGCAAAGATGCTGTGTATTTGGGAACACATGCGAGAAAGCATTGGCAAGATTTTCTTTGCCATCTGTGCCGTAAACCAGGACACCGCTTGTGCCTTTGTGATACTTGGTCATCAAGAGAGGTAAGGTTTGATAGGACGTCTGGAGCTTCTGCTTATGGAGGATGCCAGGACCTATAAAGACTGGATGGTTGCCTTTCTCTGTCGTTAACATCAGGTTTCGGTAAGTGGTAAAAGTGAAATAGAATGTGGCCATCTGGAATGTCGCATCTACTCCAAGTATACAGAACTTCTCTGGATTTGTACAGAAGCGCTCGATGTCAATCAATTGTTGCTGTGTAGCACGAAAAACAGTTGGTTCGGGAAATAAAGGTAGTTCTCGAATCAGAATATCTTCAGTTCTTCCCTGTTGTTCTTCCTTTGCCTTTACCAACACTTGCAACAACGGATCGCTGTAAGGAATTGAAGGTAGTGTCGTGTCAGTTTTCATTCCTTTCGCAACATTGTACACCTGGGTACGATCTCAAGGTAATTCTCCGGATGACTCAATCTTCATGATGCCTCCTTTTTCGTTGATGATTTTGTGCACGGTCTCACGCGCAGGTAATTTGGTCAGCGTATGCTTTATCATGTTCATAGTGCTTGGCATTGTTCTTTTGTATGCACTGCATCTTTGCTTTTTGGAATTCCCATGACATTTTACGACCACTTCTTGCTCACCATCTGTGAAAACGTACTGTATAAACGCAAGATCGCTCGAGACTGTTGAAACTGCATCACGAGCAGTTATGATTGTTTTCTTTAGGGATGGCATGCTCTTGTTGCTGTAAAATTGGCATTGAACGTTGTAAACTCTCACGTCTTCATCACTCGATCTTTCCTGGACCACTTCATCTTCTTTGCCAATGCTACCTGTCGCATCTAATGTTTACACAAATTTCTTTGATCCCGTACATAGCCAAGCCCCAAGATCGTCGCACTTAATATCATCTTCATCGGACAGTTTTGTTGTGTCTATGATAAAAACTGTGTTATTTTCCACGTTTGTTGGAACCCGTGTGGCGACCAGATCGCGATTCACACTTTCCTTTAGTATTATTTCAACTACTTTGTCGGTGCACATTCCTTTCATAAGACCCCACTTGTACACAGATAACGCTGGGTCGTTTTGGTACAAACGGGTCCCACCAACAAACCCCAGCGGCAATGACTCGTTACTTTCATGATCGCTTGCCATGCTTTTACTTCCATTTTCTAAAACGTTAAATTTTCATGAAGAAGGTCAATATATTATAGGGCATTTTACATCCGTAAGTAAACTAAGTGGGTATTTGATAGGCCGTTAATAATTCATGGCGTTTATCAAAAATGGTAGTACAATTAATAATTTATGGCGTTTATCATGCAAAAATGGTAGTTCATATATATATAGATATATAGATATATAGATATATATATAGATATATATATCTATATATATATCTATATATATATCTATATATATATCTATATATATCTATATATATATATCTATATATATATCTCTATATATATATATATCTCTCTATATATATATATATATATATATAT